>SJYX01018108.1:68168-101203 GCA_006410675.1 Oreotragus oreotragus
GGCCCTTAAATCTATTTCTCACTTCCACTGTATAATCATAAGGGATTTGATTTAGGTCATACCTGAATGGTCTAGCGGTTTTCCCTACTTTCTTCAATTTGAGTCTGAATTTGGTAATAAGGAGTTCATGATCTGAGCCACAGTCAGCTCCTGGTCTTGTTTTTGTTGACTCTATAGAGCTTCTCCATCTTTGGCTGCATAGAATATAATCAATCTGATTTCAGTGTTGACCATCTGGTGATGTCCATGTGTAGTCTTCTCTTGTGTTGTTGGAAGAGGGTGTTTGCTATGATCAGTGCATTTTCTTGGCAAAATTCTATTAGTCTTTGCCCTGCTTCATTCTGCATTTCAAGGCCAAAATTGCCTGTTACTCCAAGTGTTCCTTGACTTCCTACTTCAGCATTCCAGTCCCCTATAATGAAAAGGACATCTTTTGGGGGTGTTAGTTCTAAAAGGTCTTGTAGGTCTTCATAAAACCGTTCAACTTAAGCTTCTTCAGCATTACTGGTTGGGGCATAGACTTGGATAACTGTGATATTGAATGGTTTGCCTTGGAAACGAACAGAGATCATTCTGTTGTTTTTGAGATTGCATCCAAGTACTGCATTTCAGACTCTTTTGTTGACCATGATGGCTACTCCATTTCTTCTGAGGGATTCCTGCCCGCAGTAGTAGATGGATAACCATATATGAAATCAAATTGGCTTTCTATTTCCTTCTTCAACATTTCTGATTGCTTTTCACTTAAGCTTATTCATCACTTTTCAATAAAATATTTATTGGGCATTATCTATCACATATCAGTCTGTACTAGCCACTAAGGATACTAGAGTGACCAGAACAGACATTATCCTTGCCTTCATCAAGTTTACATTCCAGTTCTAAATCAAAAAAGATCAGTGAGACCAGAGAGAAAGAAAAGACTCAAGTAGAGATCAGGGCCAAAAAAAAGGAGCTTATTTAGAATCTTAAACACTATCAATCACCAAAACACTTTCATACAAACAAAGAAACTCAGGAATAAAGAAAAATAAATGATTTAAAGTCTCACTGTTGGTTTGTAGCACACCTAGAAATGAAACCAGTCAAATACTACAACACTTTCACAATTCTTTTGTCAAAATTGTATTTCAATATACTAATCTATGGATTTTGTTTAGTAAAGAACATTTTACTCTCCTTACCTGATTCAACGCCATCCAGCAACAAGGGCGTACCAAGTAGGCCTTTTGTTCTAGTTGATATAATAGGAATTGAGGATACCTAGCAAATAATACAGAAAGTTTTCTAAACATACTAATTTGCAAATATATATAAATGAGATAAATACTAAAAGGTAACAGAAGTGAGTGAGAGCTGGAAAGACACTTACACAGCACACAAATCTTCCAACAAAGCACACTTTACAATCAACTAACTAATGGTTGGCTGGGGTTTACTTATTATTAAGACTGCCACTTGCATTTAAAAGAGCAGAATCATGTATAACTAGTAGATAACTTTGCCTATTATTGCATCATTCAGTTGCTGTCTGTTATAATATTAAACCTACATCTTTTTCAAGGTTTCTGGAAAATAATATCAATATTAGTTGGCCATCTCAAACTTCACTTCAAAATACATGGAAGCCCAACATATATTTTATGTTACAAAGACCAATTCCAAGTAAAGTGATCTAGGACTTTTAAGTCTAACACACATGAAAACTTTATAGTGATCAGATGTTTGGCAATATTTTAAAGAAGATTTCTATGTTGCCAGTTCAGTTCAGTCTCTGAGTCGTGTCCAACTCTTTGCAACCCTGTGGACTGCGGTACACCAGGCTTCCCTGTCCATCACCAACTCCCAGAGCTTAATCAGTCTTGTCCATCGAGCTGGTGATGCCATCCAACCATCTCATCCTCTGTCGTCCCCTTCTCCTCCTGCCTTCAATCTTTCCCAGAGTCAGGGTCTATTCAAATGAGTCAGTTCTTCTCATCAGGTGGCCAAAGTACTGGAGGTTCAGCTTCAGCATCAGTCCTTCCAATGAATATTCAGGACTCATTTCCTTTAGGATGGACTGGCTGGATTGCCTTGCTGTCCAAGGGACTCTCAAGAGTCTTCTCCAACACCATAGTTCAAAAGCATCAATTCTTCATTGCTCAGCTTTCTTTATAGTCCAACTCTCACATCCATACATGACTATTGTAAAAACCATAGCTTTGACTAGGTGGACCTTTGTTGGTAAAGTAACATCTCTGCTTTTTAATATGCTGTCTAGGTTGGTCATAACTTTTCTTCCAAGGAGTAAGCGTCTTTTAATTTTATGGCTGCAATCCATCATCTGCAGTGATTCTGGAGAACAAAAAGATAAAGCCTGTCACTGTTTCCACTGTTTCCTCATCTATTTGCCATGGAGTGATGGGACCAGATGCCATGATCTTACTTTTCTGAATCTTGAGTTTTAAGCTAACTTTTTCACTCTCCACTTTCACTTTCATCAAGAGGCTCTTTAGTTTTTCTTTGCTTTCTGCCATAAAGGTGGTGTCATCTGCATGTCTGAGATTACTGCTATTTCTCCAGGCAATCTTGATTCCAGCTTCTGCTTCATCCAGTCTAGCATTTCTCATGATGTGCTCTGCATATAAGTTAAACAAGCAGGGTGACAATATACAGCCTTGACGTACTCCTTTCCCAATTTCAAAACAGTCTGTTGCTCCATGTCCAGTTCTAACTGTTGCTTCCTGACCTGCATACAGATTTCTCAGGAGGCAGGTCAGATGGTCTGGTATTCTCCTCTCTTTCCATAGTTCTTCCATAGAATTTTCCACAGTTTGTTGTTATCCACACAGTCAAAGGCTTTGGCATATTCAATAACACAGAAATAGATGTTTTTCTGGAATTCTCTTGCTTTTTTGATGACCGAGCAGATGCTGGCAATTTGATATCTGGGTCCTCTGCCTTTTCTAAATCTAGCTTGAACATCTGGAAGTTCATGGTTCACATACTGTTGAAGCCTGGCTTGGAGAGTTTTGAGTAGTACTTTGCTAGCGTGTGAGATGAGTACAATTGTGCAGTAAGTAAGTAAAGTCACTCAGTCGTGTCTGACTCTTTGTGATCCCGTGGATTGCTGCCCACCAGGCTCCTCAGTCCATGGGATTCTCCAAGCAAGAATACTGGAGTGGGTTGCCATTTCCTTCTCCAGGGGATCTTCCCGACCCAGGGATGGAACCCAGGTCTCCCGCACTGGAGGCAGACGCTTTAACCTCTGAGTCACCAGGGAAGTCTGAGCATTCTTTGGCATTACCTTTCTTTGGGACTGAAATGAAAACTGACCTTTTCCAGTCCTATGGCCAGTGCTGAGTTTTCCAAATTTGCTGGCTTGTTGAGTGCAGCACTTTCACAGCATCATCTTTTACAATTTAAAATAGCTCAACAGGAATTTCATCACCTCCACTAGCTTTGTTCCTAGTGATGCTTCCTAAGGCCCACTTGACTTTGCACTCTAGGTGAGTGATCACACCATTGTGGTTATCTGGGTCACGAAGATCTTTTTTATATTGTTCTTCTGTGTATTGTTGCCACTTCTTAAGATCTGCTTCTCTTAGGTCCATACCATTTCTGTGCTTTATTGCGCCCATTTTTGCATGAAATTTCCCCTTGATATCTCTAATTTTCCCGAAGCGATTTCTAGTCTTTCCCATTCTATTGTTTTCCTCTATTTCTCTGCACTGATCACTGAGGAAGGCCTTCTTATCTCTCCTTGCTATTCTTTGGAACGCTGCATTCAGACGTGTATGTCTCTCCTCTTCTCCTTGCCTTTCACGTCTTTTCTTTTCTCAGCAATCTGTACGGTCTCCTCAGACAGCCAGGTCTGGTTTCTATGTCTACTTTTACTTAAAACACATTTCCTAAAAGTGAAAAACATTTTTCCTTTCATTTATGTTTTTTTGTTTCATTATTCCCCACAAAAGACTTTATACCATCACTCCAAAACAGTAGCAACCATAGGCTAGTCTTTACTTATTTACTCAGTGTACAGAATCAATTACAATTAACCTTAAAAATATATATATCATGCAAATGAAACTGGCCGTAAACGATACTGAAAAACAAAACAGCTCACAAAAAGATGAAAAAAACTCACCATATATAAAGATGTAAAGATATTAGGATTTTTACTATCTCCATTTACCTGTTTCTCTGGAGACTGTGCAGATGATTTCTGTGGCAAGGGTATACTGTTAATTAAACATAGCACATCTTTCATCTTCTGGTCAGAAATTTTCACATGCATCAGAGGAAGCCCTCCGGATACTTTAAATCTAAAAACATAATTAATTAAACTCTAAGGTTTCAAGGTCGAGCTTCTCTATACTATGGAAGAGGGAAGGGAATGGAGAGGAGATTACCTTGTGGCATCAAAGTTACCTTGCATATGTTTTAATCTAATTACATTAATGTCTCAACATTGTCAGGGAATAGGAAGTTCTATGTAAGCCAAGTTTTGTATCCTTCTTAAGCAGCCAAACTACCTTAAGGAAAACTTATTTTTTAGGAAGATATTGTGAACACAAATTGTCTATGTTTTAAAACCTAAAGCACTGTATATAACTTATTTGCTGGTGTTAAAGATTTGTCACTCTAAACATCAAAGAGTACCCACCCCATCATTCTCTACCTCCTCACTTCCCTTTAATTAATTTTATAGCATTTGTCAGCACCTGACATGGTATTAAACTTCCTCCAGAAAGAAAACTCCAGGCCCAAGAGGTTTCACTGGCAAATTCTACCAAACGTTTAAGGAGGAAAAAAACAGCAGTTCTACACAACTCCCCTCCCTGAGGCCTGATACACTAATGCCAAAACAAGAAACTAAGCCACAGGTCAACAGCCCTCATAAACAGAGGTGTGAGGTTTTAAAACTTCATGACAAAATTTTAGCAAGCAATTTCAACATTTTAAAAGAATACATTACTAAAACAGGTTTATCTAGTAACGCATGGCTGGTTTAACATCCAACTGATAAAGAGTACCAATGAACTACTGATACACCCAACACAAATAAATCTCAAATCAATTATAATGAAAGAAGTCAAACAAAAAAGGAACTGAAATTGTATGATTTTATTTATAGAAAACTCTAGAAAACTCCAACAAACTGGGAGTGTCAGAAAGCAGATCAATGTTTCCTGGAGACCGAGGGGAGAGCAGTTGGCAAGAAGGGATGTAAGGGAGAGAATGCAAAGCAGCACAAAGGCTTCTGACGATGATGGATGTGTTCATGCCCTTGACTGTGGAGANGGCGGGCGAAGCGGGGGAGGGGGGCGGGCGGCCGCCCGGAGAGCTCCGCAGACAGCGCGACGCGGAGGCCTGGGAGCGCGCCTCCGGCCGCTGCCGCAGCAGGGGCGGCCAGGTGGGCGGCGGGGGCGGTTTGGGGGACAACGGGCGGCGGGGGGCGCTCAAGCCCGCGCACTGCTTGCCCCCCATTTCTCCTCTCTCCTGCCCCAGCCGGTACCCCACCCCCACTCCCAGGCAGACTGACGTTCTTGGCACCCAAAGGTCGCGCGGGGCGCGGGGCGGGGGTACGCCCACCCTCCTCCTCCAGCCTCGGGTCGCGGGCGCCGGCGCAGGAACGCCCGGCGCAGCGCCCAGTCCCCGGGCAGAGGATGGTCCAAGAGCGCGCAGCGACGCGCTCAGGCCCGGGAGCCCGGAGACCTGCGGGGACCCTGGGGATTCACGTCCCCGAAGCGCCCTGGGCTGTGCTGCGCCTGTTCCTACGGGACTTCTCCCCGAGAAAGCGTCCCCCGCGTGCCGCGTGAAGTCCTCGGACCCTGGATGGGGTCCTCACTGGCTCCCCACCACGGCACTTTTTATATCTAGGAGAACGATTGGTCATTTTAGACCCGAATCAAGTCTTTCCTGATTAATTAAACGGTCGTCATTCATTTAGCTGTATTTTTGCAATTAAACAACGTAGGGTCTACGAAAAGTTCTTCACCTCCATTAAGGGATGCAATTACAAACTCATGGTCCTAACCAGAAGGGCCAGAAATCAAGCTGAAGGCCCAGTGTAGGATATCAGATGGAATTAGAATCTGTTTATTGTTGTTTTAATAAGGTCATTGGACTCGCTTTGTAAAACGCTGCAGAATGGAGCTACTCGGCCTGAGTTGAAAGCCCAACCCTCCCATTTACTGTCACATAACTTTACGAAAATAGCCTCTCTATGCTTCAATTTTCACATCTGCAAAATGGGAATAACATTGCACAGCAAAACAGTTCCTGGTCTCCTAGTGTGAGGATTTTATGAGTCAGCAGTTCTGAAGTGTTTCAACCTGCCTGGCTTTTGGTAAACACTATGGAAGTGTCAGCAAGGATTATCACAGGCCGGTTGTAACAAACAAGCAAACACATTCCAGTTGCTGGTACACAGATTAAGATTCAGCAATGCCACTCAGCAACTACTGTAGCAAATATTAGTTGTTAAAAAAAAAAAAAATCATAGCAGGAGCTTTTCGGGAAGAAAGAAAGCTACTAAGTTCTGAGCTCCTCAGGCAGGCATGCTGATGAAATACCATTCAGATTGAGGCTGTGCTGTTTGACTTTTCAAAAGAGATTATTTCTTAAAAGAGATCCATCCACCACTGCAGCAGCCTTTGAACCACTCTTGGCCTGCTCACAAGTCAACCTCGAAAGCAAATAAAACAATAATTTGCTGTCAGAGAGGATCCCTTGTCATTTAAAAACACCTCAGAGCTCATTAGAAATGCTTAAGGCCATGGGTGAAAGTGGAAGATTTTATGCTAAGTAAAAGAAGCCAGACATGATGTCAGTTACACGTGGAATCTTAGAGGGGGAAAAAAAAAGGTAGAAAGTGGAACTCATAGAGAGTACAAAGTGGTTGTCAGGGGCTGGGCACTGAAATTGGGAGAGATTGGTTAATGGTTATCAGTATCCAGTTATGAATAAGGTCTCAGGATCTTACCTATAACGTGGTGACAAGACACCCACTTCAGACCTAGAAACACACACAGACTGAAAGAGGATGGAAAAAGACATTCCATGCACGTTATCGTAGAACTGAAATTTGCTAAGAAAGTAGAACTTACATGTTCTCATCCAAATAAAAAGAGAAAATCTGAGAGGTGATGGATGTGTTATCTCCATGGGGATTTCCTTTCACAATGTATCAAATCATATGCATCAAATCATCACACTGTACATTTAAATATCTTACAATTTTGTTAAGTATACCACAATAAAACTGGGAGGGGGAAGGACCTACATTGAATTAAAAAAAAAAAAAACAGAGAGAAAGAAAGGAAATGCCTGAGGAAGAAAAAGGTATAGATCACCTGGAAGATAGTAATTTTTTAGCACTTAGATTTTCATAAGTGTACATCATAAAATACAGTTTAAAATTCTGTTGTCCTTTAATTGGCAAGCAGAAAGTTCTGAGGAAGCATGATACTGATCTGTGACATTTCTCGCTGATTTATCAGATCTTTTAACTATGAATTATATAATTTCTTAGCCAACCAGCATTTATCACAATGCTCAACACACAGTAGAAACTTATTAAATGTTTTTTGAAAGTGTGTATAAGACCAATGAATGTATTAAAAATGGAATTAACTATGGTGTTTTATTCTCTCAGAAGTAAATAGTAAATACTTAAGTTATATTTTCCTCTCATATACGTTTTGCTTGCTATTTTCTACATTAAGCCAGCTTCTAAGTTTCTTACTGCCATTTTACTGGTGTAAAAGGAGTTTTAATACCATCTGCCTTTAAAGGGCTTCTTTATTTCAAAATTCAAAGTACTATAAACAGAGAATTCGCAGAAATCTGTCATCTGGTCCAGCCTTCCTCTTTCAAACAGATGAATGATTTAATTATCCACTGGGGAGACCTTTTGCCCCTTTCATGTCTTTTTCACTTGACTAGTCAAGAAATCGGGCCTTATGGTAACTATACGCCAATATCTCCAATTAAATCCTTTTCTGCTGGCTTGGACATCCATAGATGTAAAGAAAAACTTACCACCATGACCCCTATGAAAACATTTATATACTTAAAAAATTAAATTTTTCTTTAGTTAAATTTCCCAAATCTGCTTACTTTTACCTCTGGGGCCTATATATACAGATCCTATTGAAGTCCCTATAATTACCTATATTATTTAAGCTACATGAATTGAACTCCAAGTTAAAATCCTTAAAGAGTAATTAATATTACAAAAGGCCAAATAGTGGCTTTGACAAACAGAGGACGCAGAGTATGGTGGATTGTATCGGTTCAGTTTTTTGCTCCTCTTCAGCCTGGTTCCTGAAGGCAGTTCCTGTAGGCAGAGTGTATTTCTCCACTGCACTGACGCTGGGATTGATCATATGACTTTCTTTAGCCAATGGAATTCCAGTGGGCATGCTGTATGTCATATCAGAGTGGAAGCTTTTCATCATTTGCATGGATTGACTCTCTTCTCCCACCTTCTTAAGCTTTGGCACCTGACTGTAAAAAGAGCATATGCCAGGGAGTGCCTGCTTCTCTGAGTCTTGTCCAAGAATTTAAAGACCTGTCTAGCCAGTACAGCCCAATGAATTCAGTAAGCCTAGTCATGCCCAACAAAGCCACAGCAAGTCCACAACCCTCACATATAGGAAGAAATAATTGTTTCTGTGAGCCACTGAAATTTGAGGGACTGCTCATTACTGCAGCAAAACCTGACTGACAGACCAATGGCAGGAACTGAAGAGCATGCTTTCAGTTTCATCACAACAATAAGGAAATAATGGATTTACATACAAGATTCAATGTGGGTGTTTTTGTTGTTGTTGTTTTTTTCCTAAAATACACATTACAAGTAAAGCTAGGATTTCCCTGGCAGTCCCAGGGGACACAGGTTTGCTCCCTGCTAGAGAAGCTAAGATCCTATAGGCCATCTGGTGTGGCCAAAAATTAATTAAAAAAAAAAAAAAAGGGTAATAAAGCATCACTCTCATTACTGAATAATAAATGATTAATTCTCTCATTACACAGTTTTATTATATGCCTTATATTTGTCAGGCTTCCAAGGTGGCTCAGTGGTTAAGAATCCACCTGCCAAGCAGGAGACCTGGGTTTGATCCCTGGGTCATGAAGATCCCCTGGAGAAGGAAATGGCAACTCACTCCAGTCTTCTTGCCTAGTAAATTCCATGGACAGAGGAGCCTGGCAGGTACCTTCCATGGGGTCTCGAAGAGTGGGACACAACTGAGCAACTAAACAACAACAACAATTGTATTTGTCAGACATTGTGTAAAATTGTGTATACTTTTTTCAGTTGGCTCAAATTCACCAAGTTTTCTCAGCCAACAATTTGGGAGGTGAAACTAGAAAATGGTAAATTTTAATTCACAATTTCACTTGATAGCTGTATATGAGCCTTAGCCTAATGAAGCATTTCTCCAAAGATCTTATGCACTTTTGAGAAATTATCTCATTTACCATTATAGTATCACTATGAGTCAATGGGGAAAACAATGGAAACAGTGACAGACTTTATTTTCTTGGGCTCCAAAATCACTGCAGAGAGTGACTATTGTCATGAAATTAAAAGACGCTTGCTCCTTGGAAGAAAAGCTATGACAAACCTAGACAGCATATAAAAAAACAGAGACATTACTTTGACAACAAAGGTCCATCTAGTCAAAGGTATGGTTTTTCCAGTAGTCATGTATGGATGTAAGAATTGGAACATAAAGAAGGCTAAGGGCCAAAGATTCGATGCTTTCGAACTGTGGTGTTAAAGAAGACCTTTGAGGGTTCCTTGGACAGCAAGGAGATCAAATCAGTCAATCCTAAAGGAAATTAACCCTATATATTCATTGGAAGGACTGATGTTGAAGCTGAAGTCCCAACAGTTTGGCCACCTGATGCTAAGAGCCAACTCATTAGAAAAGACTCTGATGCTGGGAAAGATTGAAGACAGAAGGAGAAGGGGACGCCAGAGGATGAGATGGTTGGATGGCATCACCGACTCAATGGACATGAGTTTGAGCATGCTCTGGGAGGTGGTGAAGGACAAGGAAGCCTGGTGTGCTGCAGTCCATGAGGTCACAGACTGCTGAAGTCCATGGGATCACAGAGTGCTGAAGTCCATGGGGTCACAGAGTGCTGAAGTCCATGGGATCACAGAGTGCTGAAGTCCATGGGGTCACAGAGTGCTGAAGTCCATGATCGCCCAACTGAGCGACTGAATAACAACAGTGGATCAATGAGAAATGTAAAACGAAAACATTCATGGAAATTCAAGATTCAGAAGCTGTTATAATTACTAATTTTCATTCACCCACTCAACATAAAATTATTAGTAGGCAGGATGTTAGACACAAGGGGATGCTATGGAGAATAAGGCAAGATCTCTGCTTATAATTAAATCCAGTGAGACAGAGAAATAAGCAATGAATTACAATGCAATGTGATAAATACTAAGAATCTTAAAATGGAGAGATAATCCTAGATTATCCCAGTGGGTCAATATAATCACAAGCACCTTTATAAGAGAGAGGGAGAAGGTCAGACTCAGAAACAGAGATGTGACAGTGGAGGCAGAAGTCAGAGAGAGATTTGAAGTTGCTACTCCACAGGTCTGGAAGATAGAGGAAGGGGCCACAAGGGAAAGGACGTAGGAGCCTCTCAGTTCAGTTCAGTCCAGTCGCTCAATCGTGTCCCACTCTTTGTGACCCCATGGATTGCAGCACGTCAGGGCTTTCTGTCCATCACCAACTCCCAAAGTTTACTCAAACTCATGTCCAGTGAGTCGGTGATGCCATCCAACCATCTCATCCTCTGTCATCCCCTTCTCCCGCCTTCAATCTTTCCCAGCATCAGGGTCTTTTCCAATGACTCAGTTCTTCACATCAGGTGGCCAAAGCATTGGAGTTTCAGCTTCAACATCAGTCCTTTCAATAAATATTCAGGACCTATTTCTTTTAGGATGGACTGGTTGGATCTCCTTGCAGTCCAAGGGACTCTCAAGAGTCTTCTCCAACATCACAGTTCAAAAGCATCAATCTTCGGTGCTCAGCTTTCTTTATAGTCCAACTCTCACANCCAGAGTCAGGGTCTATTCAAATGAGTCAGTTCTTCTCATCAGGTGGCCAAAGTACTGGAGGTTCAGCTTCAGCATCAGTCCTTCCAATGAATATTCAGGACTCATTTCCTTTAGGATGGACTGGCTGGATTGCCTTGCTGTCCAAGGGACTCTCAAGAGTCTTCTCCAACACCATAGTTCAAAAGCATCAATTCTTCATTGCTCAGCTTTCTTTATAGTCCAACTCTCACATCCATACATGACTATTGTAAAAACCATAGCTTTGACTAGGTGGACCTTTGTTGGTAAAGTAACATCTCTGCTTTTTAATATGCTGTCTAGGTTGGTCATAACTTTTCTTCCAAGGAGTAAGCGTCTTTTAATTTTATGGCTGCAATCCATCATCTGCAGTGATTCTGGAGAACAAAAAGATAAAGCCTGTCACTGTTTCCACTGTTTCCTCATCTATTTGCCATGGAGTGATGGGACCAGATGCCATGATCTTACTTTTCTGAATCTTGAGTTTTAAGCTAACTTTTTCACTCTCCACTTTCACTTTCATCAAGAGGCTCTTTAGTTTTTCTTTGCTTTCTGCCATAAAGGTGGTGTCATCTGCATGTCTGAGATTACTGCTATTTCTCCAGGCAATCTTGATTCCAGCTTCTGCTTCATCCAGTCTAGCATTTCTCATGATGTGCTCTGCATATAAGTTAAACAAGCAGGGTGACAATATACAGCCTTGACGTACTCCTTTCCCAATTTCAAAACAGTCTGTTGCTCCATGTCCAGTTCTAACTGTTGCTTCCTGACCTGCATACAGATTTCTCAGGAGGCAGGTCAGATGGTCTGGTATTCTCCTCTCTTTCCATAGTTCTTCCATAGAATTTTCCACAGTTTGTTGTTATCCACACAGTCAAAGGCTTTGGCATATTCAATAACACAGAAATAGATGTTTTTCTGGAATTCTCTTGCTTTTTTGATGACCGAGCAGATGCTGGCAATTTGATATCTGGGTCCTCTGCCTTTTCTAAATCTAGCTTGAACATCTGGAAGTTCATGGTTCACATACTGTTGAAGCCTGGCTTGGAGAGTTTTGAGTAGTACTTTGCTAGCGTGTGAGATGAGTACAATTGTGCAGTAAGTAAGTAAAGTCACTCAGTCGTGTCTGACTCTTTGTGATCCCGTGGATTGCTGCCCACCAGGCTCCTCAGTCCATGGGATTCTCCAAGCAAGAATACTGGAGTGGGTTGCCATTTCCTTCTCCAGGGGATCTTCCCGACCCAGGGATGGAACCCAGGTCTCCCGCACTGGAGGCAGACGCTTTAACCTCTGAGTCACCAGGGAAGTCTGAGCATTCTTTGGCATTACCTTTCTTTGGGACTGAAATGAAAACTGACCTTTTCCAGTCCTATGGCCAGTGCTGAGTTTTCCAAATTTGCTGGCTTGTTGAGTGCAGCACTTTCACAGCATCATCTTTTACAATTTAAAATAGCTCAACAGGAATTTCATCACCTCCACTAGCTTTGTTCCTAGTGATGCTTCCTAAGGCCCACTTGACTTTGCACTCTAGGTGAGTGATCACACCATTGTGGTTATCTGGGTCACGAAGATCTTTTTTATATTGTTCTTCTGTGTATTGTTGCCACTTCTTAAGATCTGCTTCTCTTAGGTCCATACCATTTCTGTGCTTTATTGCGCCCATTTTTGCATGAAATTTCCCCTTGATATCTCTAATTTTCCCGAAGCGATTTCTAGTCTTTCCCATTCTATTGTTTTCCTCTATTTCTCTGCACTGATCACTGAGGAAGGCCTTCTTATCTCTCCTTGCTATTCTTTGGAACGCTGCATTCAGACGTGTATGTCTCTCCTCTTCTCCTTGCCTTTCACGTCTTTTCTTTTCTCAGCAATCTGTACGGTCTCCTCAGACAGCCAGGTCTGGTTTCTATGTCTACTTTTACTTAAAACACATTTCCTAAAAGTGAAAAACATTTTTCCTTTCATTTATGTTTTTTTGTTTCATTATTCCCCACAAAAGACTTTATACCATCACTCCAAAACAGTAGCAACCATAGGCTAGTCTTTACTTATTTACTCAGTGTACAGAATCAATTACAATTAACCTTAAAAATATATATATCATGCAAATGAAACTGGCCGTAAACGATACTGAAAAACAAAACAGCTCACAAAAAGATGAAAAAAACTCACCATATATAAAGATGTAAAGATATTAGGATTTTTACTATCTCCATTTACCTGTTTCTCTGGAGACTGTGCAGATGATTTCTGTGGCAAGGGTATACTGTTAATTAAACATAGCACATCTTTCATCTTCTGGTCAGAAATTTTCACATGCATCAGAGGAAGCCCTCCGGATACTTTAAATCTAAAAACATAATTAATTAAACTCTAAGGTTTCAAGGTCGAGCTTCTCTATACTATGGAAGAGGGAAGGGAATGGAGAGGAGATTACCTTGTGGCATCAAAGTTACCTTGCATATGTTTTAATCTAATTACATTAATGTCTCAACATTGTCAGGGAATAGGAAGTTCTATGTAAGCCAAGTTTTGTATCCTTCTTAAGCAGCCAAACTACCTTAAGGAAAACTTATTTTTTAGGAAGATATTGTGAACACAAATTGTCTATGTTTTAAAACCTAAAGCACTGTATATAACTTATTTGCTGGTGTTAAAGATTTGTCACTCTAAACATCAAAGAGTACCCACCCCATCATTCTCTACCTCCTCACTTCCCTTTAATTAATTTTATAGCATTTGTCAGCACCTGACATGGTATTAAACTTCCTCCAGAAAGAAAACTCCAGGCCCAAGAGGTTTCACTGGCAAATTCTACCAAACGTTTAAGGAGGAAAAAAACAGCAGTTCTACACAACTCCCCTCCCTGAGGCCTGATACACTAATGCCAAAACAAGAAACTAAGCCACAGGTCAACAGCCCTCATAAACAGAGGTGTGAGGTTTTAAAACTTCATGACAAAATTTTAGCAAGCAATTTCAACATTTTAAAAGAATACATTACTAAAACAGGTTTATCTAGTAACGCATGGCTGGTTTAACATCCAACTGATAAAGAGTACCAATGAACTACTGATACACCCAACACAAATAAATCTCAAATCAATTATAATGAAAGAAGTCAAACAAAAAAGGAACTGAAATTGTATGATTTTATTTATAGAAAACTCTAGAAAACTCCAACAAACTGGGAGTGTCAGAAAGCAGATCAATGTTTCCTGGAGACCGAGGGGAGAGCAGTTGGCAAGAAGGGATGTAAGGGAGAGAATGCAAAGCAGCACAAAGGCTTCTGACGATGATGGATGTGTTCATGCCCTTGACTGTGGAGATGTTTCCACAGAAAAACACTTACATCAAAACTTATCAAAATGTACGTTTCAAACAGTGCAGCTTATTGAGTATCGGTAAGATTTCAATAAGACTGTTCTTAAAAAGGCAACAAAAATATATCATAATTATTTACTCAAATTCAAAATTCAGTTTCTACTTTCCATTCCCTTAGATTATTCTCAAGATGTCTATGGCTTCATAATCAAAACAGCTTGTGATTTTTAAAGATTTTCTTTTTTAATATAGAACCTTGAATTTGATCCTTCCAAAAACACATAGCATGCGTACTGTTGACTCACTTTGCTGTTTCAAAATTCAGTTTCTACTTTCCATTCCCTTAGATTATTCTCAAGATGTCTATGGCTTCATAATCAAAACAGCTTGTGATTTTTAAAGATTTTCTTTTTTAATATAGAACCTTGAATTTGATCCTTCCAAAAACACATAGCATGCGTACTGTTGACTCACTTTGCTGCAGAGTAGAAACTAACACAACACTGTAAAGCAACCACACTCCAATAAAAATTAATAAAAAAAAAAAAAACAGGGATAACCAACTTTTACAGGATGTGAAAGCCCAAAAGCTTCTGAAGTAAGAGAGGTGATACATAATTCAAATAAACATTTTCTTAAAAATGTATTTCTGCTATAAGATAATCATTATTTTTTGTGCCCTTCAGAAACCTAGCTGTGGAATTATTTCACCTTGTTGATTTCATAATATAAAAGAAACGCATACATTACCTTGCCATTCTAATGTCTTTTTCCACCATTGCTTTGGCCAACTCAACATGAATATCCATGGGTTGCAATATATGCATAGTAGATGGATGCTGAAATCGACACTCCTTCCAGTTTTCATCTTTAAAAAATGTTTACTTAAATGACTATTTTTATTTTTTTATTTAGATTATCAGATGTTCTATGGAAAACTGATCAGAAATAATTTACAAATATATTCAATGATACTGACTTTTACTTCTTTCAACATACAAGCTAAATGACCTATATTTTTTAATTGACAAAAGTCAAAGACCACGATATAAAAATAATTCTAAATATTTATTTGAAGAATTTTTTTTATAACATCTTACATTTTAAAGCCAACAGAGAAAAAAATCTAGGGATTTACTGCCTTTGATTCCAGAATTAGAGATCAAGGCTGGGGAGCTGCATGAAAAGAAAAAGGAGAAAACAGTGGGGGGAAAAAGAAAAAACAGGTTTCTGGCAATTATTCTAAAGGAAAAAATGAGTTTTATCAAGCAAGATTTTATGACAAGAAAAGTACAATAGTCACTTCTCTTCTAAATAAGAAGTTTCTAAAGACAAACTTCCAATGATTAATAGAACCCTACACATATCTTAACTGATGGCAATAAATAAACTTCTTTATTGCTTATAATTCAATTACTATTAAGTATATACAAAAGAAAAGGCAGCTTTAATGGTCTGTACAGGTACTTCTCTTCAAAAAATTAATATTCAGGCTCTATCTATAAGACCAAGTACAGCACTATGTATTTATATTTTTAAAAATCTCAGCACTCCCCCTATAGTATATACTCTGCACAGAGAAGCCATGTCCTTTCCTCCAATGATCTTCCACAGAGTGACATATACTCAAGGATATTTTGCAAATATTTACTGCTTCTAGATACTAAAGAAGTATAGAGAACCAGTGATCTTCACTTAAGCAGTAGAAAACACCAAAGCTTTTGGAAAATAAGTTCACTACCTTTAAAGATTATATCCATATTTCTCAAGTATCAAATGTAATACTACTCAAAATAAAAACTATGCTGATAGTAAAATATTTTAGAAATGAAGGCAGCAAAGGGAAACAACACTGAGACATCCCAAACACACTGGAATAGAAGGACGTGAGCTAAATGCAACTTCTATTTTGTCTTTTATGGGAGTTTTATGTCACATTAAAAAAAAAAAATAGGCAGTGACTGGACTTAGATACAAACGGTACTAAGTACCCGAAGATGAACAGCCACCATCTCTATTTGGAATTGTGACAAAGATTTTCACTGAGGGGCTCCTATTTGGTTCTCTTAAGTGACCAGCAGCATACATGTTCAAAATGTCATCAGGGATGATATACATGAGAACATATATATCTATTTACCAAAGCTATTCAACATAATTTCAAGATCCTGAAAATTGAGCAACAGTTTACCTGCTCTTGCAAAGAGTAGCTGCACACTTTTTATTTCAACATCAAACTTGTCATATGCCTTATCCATTATTTCTTCCAGAGATGAATTACTAGTCTTCTGCAAACCTTGATTTTTACTGTTAAGCTAAAATGGAGAGAAAGCTTAATTTTTTAACAGAAAAATCCATATATCAACATAAGTTGTTTTCTTAAAGCCTAAATAAAATTAAAATATTGCTCTTAATGAATTCACATTTTGCTTCAGCTTCTGATAGTTATTAGCAAATATTTTATTTGGAATATACCATATGAGCATATGTCTGTATTATGTTTGGATGACAGGTACTCAGCATGCTGACATTTATTAGAAAATGAGTTACAACAACTCTCTCTCAGTCTGTCTAAACATGCAACAATTCCTGGCTCTCAGGAGTTGTCACTACTTGTGGACCAAGTTCCCCTACAATTCATCTTAAACTCTCCACCATAAAACAGGAGGTTTTATTCCTTCCTCTCCCCACTACATAAATGAATAATTAGGCCATTAGAATTCAGCTCCAATCTCAACTTCCTTTTCCCTCTGCCCAAAGGAATCAAGGATCAATTCAGGACAATAGTTTTTGAAATCTTCACTTTTTCTCAGAAGATTGGAATGCTGGGAGGTTCAACAGCCAAGCCCTTGGAGTTCTTGTATTCTAACAGTTGTTGTCAGTGACTTAACAAATATATAATCATATTTGCATAATTCTCTATTCTCAAGATATATAAATGAACAAAGAAGACTATGTAATTAGATTTTAGAAACCTAGGAATGCTTGAAAACTAGAAGAGCATCTTTCTAATTAGGAAAAGACAGCAGTAATCCAGCCTTCAATATCAAATCATCCACCATTTCAGAAAATGTAAGGTATTTTTCTTTGAATAGCCATAAAATACATATAACTACACAATCTATGTTAAGCGTGACAAAATGCTTAACAAGAAGTAAGTCTAGGTTTAGTTTAAGTGAACTTTGAGAGAAAAACAGCAAACTATCAGACAGCTAGCTACTAAGCTGAGCAAACACAGGCAGGCAGGAATGTATACACACCTACCCGAAAGGTACCAAAATCTAAGATGAGAAGATCTGACTTTTCATGGTGGAAACCGGTCTGTGGAACTATTAGATAAGAAGGCTTCAGATTTATCCTTAAATCAAGAACTTTTCGGGTTTCAATAATATGTGTAAGTCCTACAAGAAGAAAAAAAAATGATGAAAAACAGCCAAATTTAGATACATTAATATAATCATATTATTAACGAGAAAAAGAATATCACTTGAATAGTATGTTGGTGAAGTTCTTTCCACAGATTAGGTCCTCCACTTGGCGTGTTAAGTTTAAATAATATGTGACCAATGGGAAACAATCACACTGCATAATACAATAAACCTAACACACCTAGTATTTCAGTCAGAGATTGAAAAATTTGCTTTTCTTTAGTTAAGTGGGCTTCCCTGATAGCTCAGTTGGTAAAGAATCCAACTGCAATGCAGGAGACTCAGGTTCAATTCCTGGGTCAGGAAGAATCGCTGGAGAAGGGATAGGCTACCCACTCCTGGAGAAGGGATAGGCTACCCACTCGTGTTCTTGGGCTTCCCTTGTGACTCAGCTGGTAAAGAATCTGCCTGCAATGCAAGAGACCTGGGTTCAGTTCCTAGGTTGGGAGGATCTCTTGGAGAAGGGAAAGGCTACCCACTGCAGATGGTGATTATAGCCATGAAATTAGAAGACGCTTACTCCTTGGAAGAAAAGTTAGGACCAACCTTGATAGTATATTCAAAAGCAGAGACATTACTTTGCCAACTAAGGTCCGTCTAGTCAAGGCTATGGTTTTTCCTGTGGTCATGTATGGATGTGAGTTAGACTGTGAAGAAGGCTGAGCGCCAAAGAATTGATGCTTTTGAACTGTGGTGCTGGAGAAAACTCTTGAGAGTCCCTTGGACTGCAAGGAGATCCAACCAGTCCATTCTGAAGGAGATCAACCCTGGGATTTCTTTGGAAGGAATGATGCTAAAGCTGAAACTCCAGTACTTTGGCCACCTCATGAGAAGAGTTGACTCATTGGAAAAGACTCTGATGCTGGGAGGGATTGGGGGCAGGAGGAGAAGGGGACGACAGAGGATGAGATGGCTGGATGGCATCACGGACTCGATGGACGTGAGTCTGAGTGAACTCCGGGAGATGGTGATGGACAGGGAGGCCTGGCGTGCTGCGATTCATGGGGTCACAAAAAGTCGGACACGACTGAGTGACTGAAGTGAACTAAAGTGAACCCACTGCAGTATTCTGGCCTGGAGAATTCCATCGACTGTACAGTTCACAGGGTCACAAAGAGTGAGATATGACTAAGCGACTTTCACTTTTCACTTTAGTTAAGTAACAAGACATAGTAGGTAACTTGAATTTAGAGGCCATTATGCACAAAAGTATGTATCTTTAAAACTCGATTCACACACAGCATGGTGAACAGTCGCTTAAGAACTGAGACAGGGAACTTTTACATTTCAAGTTTACTCTGCAGCACAGGTTCCTAAACTGAACAGTTGACAGAATCATCTATGCCCCATATCATTCTCTTTCTAAAGCTATCTACACTATTTCAAATGTAGTGTTTACCTTAGAAGAGAAAAAATTTTTTAGAGTTGAGATGTTGCTTCTGCATCAAATACTTTACCTGCAGCAGTTCTCTCTTTAATCTCCTCCAGCTTCATCAATGTAGCTGATGTTATTTGCTCAAGATCCAATCCCCTATTTGACTGAAAGAATTCAACCACTGCATTGATGGTTTTCTGTAAAATCATTGAAAATATAAGCAAGTTATACACAGTATTTTCCATATTAGAAATTTTAAAGTTACAGTTTAATTCTAATCAAATCTGGCTCTGAACTGAGACAGCACTTACAAAGATAAGCTACCCTCCTACATCTCCTTCTGGAGGGAAAGAGAACTTGAAAAAAGGTATAGGCCATTTAAGCTTATTGAGAAGGCAACAAAGGTGTGCATATCATTAAGGTGACCTTGAGTATGTTTGCTGGTATCATGTTGATGTAGCAATGGGGTATTACTTCCAGTCTTAGCCACCAGAATGTATAATGCAATTGGATTCCCCTGTGCTCGAAAGTTTAGAAAGGAAATAAGAAAACTGTTCCGCCCTTACCTACATCTAAAACTTCAACTTAAAAATCAGACACTTTGCAAGAAAGAATGAGTACTGGGGACTGGATATACCACAGTGTGAATGTACTTAACACTTCTGAACTATACACTTAAAAAATGACTAAGATGGTAAATTATATGTATTTTGCCACAATTTAAATTTTTTTTAAAAATCAGAGAAAACAGTAAGTTCTGCCTCTTACCCACACTGTGAATTTATTTCCATAACTGTACAGTAAAAATGAGTCAGAGATCTTAAAACACAAAGTGGGCCAACCAACAAGTGATGGAATAATGAACCACAACCTTCCATGTCTTGGCTAGCTCAAGAGGAATTAAGAGAGTCTGAATAAAGATGGAGCTACAGATACAGGACTGGAGCCAGCTTTTTCAATAACACAGAAATGACAATGCTTTTTTCTCATGTGATCAGTATCTAAAATTCTTTTATTTGCTCCTAAATTTCCTTAAATTGGTTACAAACAATGAGGACAAAGGGAGAATAAGCAAAAAGAAACTGGAGTACAAAGTCAGCATATAATTATTTGTGAGTAGTTAGTTGGTATAAAAGGCAAAGACTTCTTTAAGAATATATTACCATTTTTAAAAAATTTAACACAAGCATAGGTAGTATACCTCACAGTAGAAAAAAAAAAATCTGCAGTTTATTAAAAATCAAAATTAACTGCTGGGACTTCCCTGGTGGTCTGGTGGTTAAGACTCCACCTTCCAATGCAGGGACTCTGGTTTGATCCCTGGTTAGGGAACTAAGGTCCTACATGCCATGCACCAGACAGGCTCACACGTCACAGCGAAGATTCCATATGCCGCAACGAAGACCCAACGCAGCCAAATAAATAAATGTAAAAAACTAAACACGTACTGCCCTTTAAACAAGAAAAAGTGTCACTAAATGGAGCTGCTAGGCAAATAAAGGTTAAATACGAAAATGGAAAAACAAGAAACCATATGTCAGAAGATTAAGATGTGTCTGATTAAGATTCACTTTCTCTTTGTACTCACAGCATCGTAGATGACCTCCACAGGCTGGGACTGAACAACCAGGGTCTGGTCAGCAGTACTACTCTCTGGATTGGTTTCAAATTCAATTTTAAGCAAGGATGACGCAGTATCGCCAATTGAAGCCACAAGTGATGGTATAATGTCTTGCTGTCTCAGACCTGTTATATACCAGTGTTCTAATTTTGCTTCCACTCTACAATCCAATGAGGAAAAAAGGAGGATTACAAATAAGATCCTTTGCAATATAACAGTTTGAAGTACAAATTTCCCTTTAAAAAAACAACTCCTTTGAGAACCAGGACCACATCTATCCTCCAGAGTTTAAGTCCAAACTCCTTAGGCTGGCATTTAACTACCCACGGAATCTGGGATTCTGTTTTTTTTTCCTGATTTGGTTTATGTTTTTGTTCTCCTAATCCTCATGAAAAACTCACTTTGACTAGCTTCACAACACTGTAGAACTGTCACATGAATACATGCTACACTTAACTCATGGGATTCATCTCCCTGTTTCACACAACCCTAAAACTGTTCTCCCTCATCCCTGCTCCTGCTGGCCCTTCCAATCAGTTAAGCTAAGTCCCAGTTCTTTGAGACCAGTTATTCCCTTCCACAGCTGAGTAATCCTAAAGTATTAAACATCATAGCTCCTTATTACTTCTGAGCTCCGAAATACCGAGTTGGCCAAAAAGTTCGTTTGGAGTTTTCCATAATGCGTGCATGTTAAGTCACTTCAGTCAAGTCCAACTCTATGCAACCCTATGGACAGTAGTCTGCCAGGCACCCCTGTCCATGGGATTCTCCAGGCAAGAATACTGGAGTGGGCTGCCTTGCCCTCTTCCGGGGATCTTCCCCACCCAGGGATCAAACCCACATCTCTTACGTCTGCTGCACTGGCGGGCAGGCTCTTTACCACTTTCCCAGCAACACCTGGGAAGCCCAAAATATCTTAAGGAAAAACCCAAACAAACATTTTGGCCAATCCAATTATTATACAGATTTTAAGTTAACTTTCTGTACTTCTTCTCTTATCAACTCTACCATAAACACCCTGAAAACAAAAAGTTACTGTTCTTGTGCATAGTCTTCATAGTAACAAATCTAAGAACTGAACAGTATACAAGAAATATTTGTGAAGGAAAGAAGCAAGAGAACAAATAATGAGCTTCTCACATAGTTTCATAATGAAACAAACTCGAATGAAATGACCATACTCACATGCTAAAGGAAAAAAACAGGGTGGAATTACTATTAATCAATTTTTTATGCTAACTACACTATATTTTTTTGGCCTGAAGTCACACTTAGAAATAAAAATGGAAATAATATGTTTTTAAAACTTACTTAAGTGCTTGTGCTCCTGGTCGCTGAGATACTTGGGTGCCAAGACCAATTATCTGAATTTTCAGTATTTCTGGAATATTTCTATTTTCTCTTATTGTAATTGAGGTACTTACTAACTTCAGTGCCACTATATAAGCAACATACTAAATGAAAAAAATGAATGAAAATGGTTAAATTTTAAGAAATTACTTTAATAATTTCTTCATATTTAAAATTGTTAAATTATTAAATGATCTAAAAAATAACATGGTTGGTCTTTGCATCACTATGTTCACTGTAAAAAAAAAAAAAAGAACATTAGAAAACCCAATAATACAAAATTGCCTGCTTAAACAGGCCATTTACAAAAGATTCAAAATTAATTTCTCTTAGTTTTTAAGGTAATAAAAAATGAAATGATAAGATATTTTGTGGCCTAAATATTCAATTCAGCAGCTTTCACTAAAGTAAATTAATTCACATCAATCATCTAGCTCAAAAACTATATATATATATATATATTCAAAGAACATCTGCTTGATGACTTTGGAAAGTTAATAAGACATGGAGAAAAATAAATCCTGCTCCCAAAATTGATAAGTCAAGACTAAAGGTAGGACAGATAACCAGAAAGATGATTCTCATGAAACCACACAAGAAGAGAAGAAGGAACACAGAATCTATAAAAGAGTCAAAAAATAACTGACAAAATGTAAATAGTAAATCTTTATCTATCAGTAGTTACTTTAAAAGTAAATGAATTAAATTTTCCAATCAAAAGACAGAAACCAGCAAAATGGATAAAAAAAAAAAAAAGATACAATGGTATGATGCCTACAAGAGACACACTTTAGCTTTAAGGCCACACACAGACTGAGGGTGGAGAGATGGAAAAAGACATTTCAAGCAAGCATTAACCAGAAAAACAGGATAGCTATACCTGCACCATAAAAAAAATAGACCTAAGTTAAAAATGGCCAGAAAAGACAAAGACGGTCACTATATAATGATAAAGGGTTCAAACTATCAAGAGTAAACAATTATAAATATGTCATGTACCCACTGGAGTACCTAAATATATAATCATATACTAACAGAACCAAAAGAAATAGACAGCAATATAATATTAACCGGAACTTCAATACTCCACTCTCAACAAGGGAGAGATCATCCAGACAGAAACAATGAGGAAACAATGGAAATAACCAATACTACAAGACATATGGACCTCTCAGACAGACATAGACTGTTCCACCGAATAGAAACAGAATATTCTTCTGGAATATAGGGAATATTTTCTAGGACTGATCATACATTCAACCACAAAAAAAAAAAAACCCGCAAAATATTCAAGAAAGTACACATTATATCAAGCATCTTTCAACCACAATGAAATGAAACTAAAAATCAATAATAAGAACACTAAAAAATTCACAAATACATGGAAATTAAACAACACACTCCTGGATATACTCCTGGATCAAGAGAGAAATCAAAATGGAAAATAAAAACTATTATGAGACAACAAAAATGGGAGTCCAACATACCAAACTTACTGGATGCAGCAAAAGCAGTTTTAAGAAGAAAGTTTATAGTGATGCATGCCTACATCAAGAGAAAAGAAAGATCTCAAGTAAACAACCTAGCTTCATACCTTAAAGAATTATGAAAGAACAAACTAGGCCCAAAGTTAGAAGAATAAAGGAAATCATAAAGATTACAGCAGAAATAAAGGAAATAGAGGATACAATAGAAAAATAAAAACACAATGGAGATTAACAAAACTAAGAACTGGTTCTTTGAAAAAAAAAGCAGAACTGACGAACTTTAGATAGACTAACAACAACAAAAGACAACACATAAATAAAATGATAAATTAAAGAGACATAGCAACTGGCACCATAAAAATACCAAAGACCACAAGTGATTTCTACGAACAGCTATCCACCAACAAACTGGAGAATCTAGAAGAAAGTGATAAATATTGAGAAACATATAATCTACCAAGAATGAATCACCAAGAAACAGAAAATCTGAATAAACCAATAATGAAGGAGACTGAATGAATAATCAAAGAAAGAAAGGAAGTGAAGTCGCTCAGTCGTGTCTGACTCTTTGTGACCCCATGGACTGTAGCCTACCAGGCTCCTCTGTCCCTGAAATTTTCCAGGCCAGAGTAAGGGAGTAGATAAAAAGACCATACACCATAATCAATTAGGATTCCTCTCAAGGATGTGAGGTTGGTTCAACAAATAAAAATAACCTATGTAACACATCACATGAATAAAAATCACATGACTATTTCAATAGATTTAAAAAAAAAAAAACATTTGACACAAGTCAACACCCATTCAAAATAACAACTCTCAAGAAATTTGGTATAAAAAGAATGAACCTCAGCATGACAAGCCCACAGCTAATATCATACTCAATGTTGAAAGGTAAAAAGTTCTTGCTCTAAGATTATGAACAAAACAAGGGTGCCCACTCTTGCCACTACTATTAAACATAGTATCTGATATGACAGCAAGAGCAATCAGGCAAGAAAAAGAAACAAAATGTATCCAAATTAGAAAGGAAGAAGGAAAAATTCCTGTCTTTGCACATGGTATCCTCTTACATAGAGAAAACACTTGATTCCATCAAAAAAAGAACTAATGAAAAAATTCAGTAAAGCTGCAGGATACAAAATTATCAAATGAAGATCAGTTTCTATACACTAATGAGTTATTTGAGAAAAAATTTTTAAGTGATCCCATTTACAACACCAAAAAAAAAAAAAAAACAATAAAATACTTAGGAATAAACTTAACCAAAGAGGTAAAAGATCTCTACACTGAAAACTAAAAGATAGTCATGAATGAAACTAAAGAAAACATAAACAGAAAAGCTATGTCTTATTTATGGACTCTTAAAATGTACATACTATCCAAAGTAATCAATAGATTCAATGCAGTCCCTATAAGACTGCAATGGCATTTTGCATGAAACTACAAAAGACCCTAAATAGCAAAAGCAATCGTGAGGGGAAAAAAAACTAGAGGCATGACATATCTTAATTTCAAACTATATTACAAAGCTACAGAAATCAAAACAGTATGGTGCTAGCATTAGAATAGGCACACAGACTAATTGAACTTAATCAAGAGCACAGACATAAATTCATATACATATAGTCTATTAATATTTGACAAAATAATCAAGAATATTCAATAGGGCAAAGATTTTCTTTATTAAATGGTGCTTTAAAAAAAAACCTGGATATTCATGTGCAAAAGAATGAAACTGGTCTCCTATCTTACACCACTCACAAAAAAATAACTAGAAATGGATTGATGACTTAAATATAAGACCTGAAACCATAACTCCTAGAAGAAAACATAGAGAAAAAGCTCCTTGGTGGCAATCTTGACAATGATTCAATGGATATGACACTGAGCAGAAGGAAGAGAAGCAAAAATAAACAAGCAGGACAACATCAAACTAAAAAGCTTCTGCACAGGAAAAAAAAAAAATCACAAAATGAAAATGCAATCAACAGAATGGAAGAAAATATTTACATACTACATACCTGATAAGGGGTTAATAAGAAAAATACAAAAGGAACTCATATAACTCAACAGCAAAAGAACAAATAATCCAATTAAAGGTACAAACTATTATACACAAAATAATAACCAACAGGGATACATAATATGTCACAGGGAAATATAGTCATTATTTTCTAAGAACTTTAAATGGAGGCTAATCTGTAAAAATATTAAATCACTATGATGTACACCTGAAACTAACATAATAGTGTAAATCAACTATACTTCAATTTAAAAAGATTAAGCAATAGCTTTATATGGAGGAAAATACAGTCAATGTACTTTAGGAGAAAACAACACAAGGAGGTATCCCTTCATACCTCTTAGAATGGCTATCATTCTATGCCATTTACATTCCCACCCTTGTACACTGTGGGTGAGAATGCAAACTGGTACTGTTGTTGTCTACTCACTAAGTCATGTCCAACTCTTTTGTGACCTCACAAAAGGTAGCCCACTGGGCTCCACTGTCCGTGGGATTTCCCAGACAAGAACACTAGAGTGGGTTGCCATTTTCTTCTCCAGGGGATCTTCCCAATCCAAGGATCAAATCTGAATCTCCTGCACTGGTAGGAGGATTCCTTACCAATGAGCCATCTGGGAACCCCACAAATCGGTATCATCAGTATAAAAACCAATGAGGAGGTTTCTCAAAAAGTAAACAGAGAAGTACTGCGTGATCCAGCAATTCCACACCTGGACATTTACCTGAAGGAAATAAAATCAATATCCCAAAGAGATATGTGCACCCCCACGTTCACTGCAGCATTATTCACAAAAGCCAAGACACTGCAACAGCCTAAGTTTCCAAGGACAGATGAGAAAATAAAGAAAATGTGGTGTGGATATACATGATGGTATATTATTTAGCCATAAAAAGGAAGGAAATCCTGCAACTACATGTATGTAGCTTGAAGACATTATGCTAAGTGAAGTCAGTCATTTACATGTGGAACCTAAAAAGATAAGACTCACAGAAACAGAGAATAGACTGGTGGTTACTAGGAACAGGGAGCAGGGTTTTGGGGAAATACACGGAGGCAGTCAAAGCTACAAACTTCCAGTTATAACGTGAATAATTTCTAGGGATGTCATGTAATTTAATGTAACAAATACATAAAAGGCTTCTACAAATCATCAAGAAAAAGACAACCCCAAAAGAAACAAGAGACTCAAAAGCCACTTCACAAAAGAAGATATACAAAAAAGTGAAAAACCTCTTCAGTTATCCAAAAAATACAAATTAAAACCACAATGAAATACTACATACTCACCATTAGAATGGATAAAATTTAAAGAACTGATAATGATAAGAGATGATAAAGACATGGAGTAATGAGAATCTTCATATACTACTGATAGAGATGTTTTCCACATTGGAAAAGTATTTAGCAGAATCTATTAAAGTTAAATATACTCATATCTTATGATACAGCAATTCCATTACAAAGGATTGAATGAGCAGAAAACCTCACATACCCACTAAAAGACATTTACAAGCAGTTAATAACATAACAACCAAAAAACACGAACAACCCAAATGCCAATCAACAAAAGTATGAATAAAGTGGTATTTCCAAATGAAAATACCTACACAGCAATGAAAATGAGCAAAATACAACTAGTCAAAGAACAGAGACAGATCTCAAAATAATGCCCTATCTATTGCAAGGTCCATAAATTAACCTGGATGGTAATTACATAGTTGTGCTTTATGACAAATCCAATGAGCAACACATTTTGATTTTGCTCACTCTTTCATATAGGAGTTCTATTTCACACACACAAGAAGGATAAAATTTTAAAAGACTTAATTACCTCTGCAATAAGTACCTTTTATCAGGTTATTCTCACACTCATTAAAGCAAGTATATCGAAAGTTGGAGACAGTTTTAAATGGTGAGGTCTGACTGAAACATTTAACAAACACTAAAGCAAAACTTTCACACTGTGGTGCTGGAATAGCATCACCTAGTCAATGGACATGAATTTGAGCAAATTCTGAAAAGTCGAGGAGGACAGAAGAGCCTGGCGTGCTGCAGGCCATGAGGTGGCAGCGAGTCGGACGTGACTTACTAACTGAACGACAAAGCAGAAACAAACTGCAACATGTTTTTATTAGCGACTCTAAAAATCAGTAACTTGTTTAATCCAATTCAAGATAATACAGAAAAGTGAAACCACCTGAATAATTACCACCTAAGCAATTACCTGCTTGGGTAAAGTTAGGTTGTGGGTGCTCTCACTATAACCAATAGCCGTGAAGAGCTTATCTTTTTCCTCTGGTGTCATAAGGTCATCAATAGCTATAAAAAGACAATATTTTAAGAAATCAACTGCTTCAGCCTTACAGTGACTGTGAATAAAATCAAAACAAATTAACAGGTGGCCTAAATTTATAGACACAAACGCTGAAGCAAAAGCAGCAAAGTACTTTCCTCTAATGTTGACTTGTTAAACATCATGTATTTCGCTTATTTAGGTCAAGAAAATGAAGACATAACATTAAGGCAATTCATGTGTCACACAGCAATTTTACAATTTCCTAAGTTTTTTAAAAATTAAGTGAAACATCTAATTAAATATCCATGTAAAAAGTAACAATAAAAAATGCTACATGTGAGATTTCTGAATTTCAGCTCTCAAATTTTTACACAAATGACTTTTCTCAAAAATTCAAAGCTTCCTTTTAAACAAAGATGGAAATGTTTCATCCTGATATATCTGCTTATATGTTTACTATACTGAGTTACTTTTACTTCAAAATTATTACAGAATAAAATTCAACTAGCTAGCTAAAGCAAAATTTATATATTTTTTCCTTACCAGTGTGCAGTAAGTCATATGACTTGGAACTTACTTTCAGGAATCAAAGATTCTTCGTCTTTTTTCTTAGATTCCTTCTTACTCCAAAACCCACTAAACCAGCCTCCACGTTTCTCAGCTGTGTCAGTAGACTTTTTCTTCAATTTTTGCCCTGATCGAATCACCTAAAAATTAAAAATCAAAAAATTTAATTAAAGAATAAATGCCCTCTTCACTTTCAGGTCCAGGCAGGTAAGAACAGTGGTTACATTTTTTTAATACTACATTAAGTTAAAAGCAGTCAATACAGCTAGTTCCTTCTGAACTGATTCTCAGCATTATCTGGTTAATACAATCTCACTATTAATTACTTTCCACACGTACAGACAGCTTTCTGATGAAGCTGCATTTTTTGAGTGATTCAGATAAGGTTTCAAGTAAAATTCTTCTGAACAATGTGTTTTCTAAATTTATAAGGTGGTCAAAAGGACAGCAGGTTTTTAAAATGAAAAGTTCCCTGAAAGGAAGATACATGATCTCAAAAATAAAATTTAACAATCCCATTTCATAATCCATACACACTGTTGACTTGCTAACTATGAACATAGTTTGGGGACAGAATATAAATAAAATTAGAAAGGGCTCAAATATCATTTTATCCTCTTTCTCAACAAATCTTGGCTTATCTGCTGCTCCTTGTCTTCACCCCTTTTTAGTAAATACAGATGAATAACTCGAGTGGAAAATGAAAGGATAAAAAGAATAAAGGGGTTAAGTAATTTAGACTCTATCTTTTCATTCCCTGAATAAGGAAATAATTTTCCCACTTTAAATTTAAAATATTTTAAATTGGTAGTGAATTGGTAACATACTGCAAGCTTCAGTGTATACCAAAAACTGAAATAATCCAAAAGAGAAGTTAAAGAAAAGAGGTGAATTATATAGTACAGAGAATAGTTTGATTAACAACTCGATTTAAACTAAGCTTTCTTTGACAAGTAGATATTATATAGGGAAACAGGTTTGTATCTGTCCACAAAATCATTGATGGTCTCAGTTATATCTCAGTTGTAACTATCTTTTGTCAAGCTTAATCCACCTTCAAGAGTCAGAAATGTAATGGGTAAACAATATATATAGCTGGCTGGTTTGTATTCTATATGAAATAATATTTAATTTCTTTGCTCTCCGAGCATAGATTAGTATGCATTTTTATTTTCCACAGCAAAATGTATCTATATGAGACCAAAAAGAACCTTTACAATGTGTATAAACCTAACATGAAGAGGGATGCAGATCCTTTTCACTTTTTCCTAAATACCACCTCTGTTGCCTTCACTTTCCTTCCTTAACTAGCTAAGGGGCCAAGGTAAATAACTTCAGCCAATCCTCAGCCTACATTCTAAACTCTCTGGTCCTGCAGATTTTCCATTATAACGAAAAAGCATCAATTTGGGATGAATCTAACTGTCATCTCTTTATCTACATCCCGCCCTTCTTTAGCTACAACAACTAATTTATCTTCTTCCTTCAATTTTCAAGCAACTGGTAAGTGTTATTAAGAATATTCAATTAAATTGAAGCCACTTAATGTAAGGAGGATTGGAATTAACTGTTTCTTCTGGAAAACTACTCCCATAATTCATAGAAACAATCCACAGCAGTAGCAAATACCTTTTAAAATACTCAAGACACTCTCTGACCCACCTTGGGGAATTTGTCCTTAAAAAATTTAGAAATGCTTCAGAAAATGTAATGACATGGCTACTCACTGTAGTGTCATTTATAATTAAATATAACCAGGAGGAAATTGTGAAGCAAATTCCAGTACACGAACAGAATGGAATACTAGTCAGTTATTCAACATGACGTTGGATAAACAATTCTATGGAACACTATATAAAACAGAGCACAGTATTTTTTTTTTAAAGAAACAGAAGTGTTAGTTACTCAGTCATGTCCGACTCTCTGCAATTCCATAGACTGTAGCTCATCAGTCTCCTCTGTCCATGAAACTCTCTAGGCAAGAATACTGGAGTGGGTTGCCATTCCCTTCTTCAAGGGATCTTCCCTACCCAGAGATTGAACCCAGGTCTCCTGCATTGCAGACAGTTTCTTTACCATCTGAGGCACAAAAATAACTTAGAAAATCTTTCCTTGACTCCACAATGCCCACCAGTTGCCACCCTTTATCTTGTTTTCCACTTACAATGAAGTATCAGGACTGCCTGAGCTTACTCTCTCCAATTCCTCATTTTCCACCTTCTCTCATTCCTATCAAATTTCTACCTATAATATCCTAGAAAATTTGCTCTTTAAATGATTTCTTTATGGCTAAATCCAATGACGGACTTTCAGTTCAGTATGAAACTGATCTAAATGAAAGTAGCAAACGTTTAGAGACCTGAAGCAGGATATATATCTGCACAAGTATCAAACTCCTATATTACTCATGTGCAAAACAGACTCAAACCATCGCACCAAAGGCTGAAAAAACTGAACTGAGATTTAAACCACTACCCACAGAAGGCAAAACACAACTTAAAATCAAAACCAAACCAGACTGTGTGTTAATACAAAATATCAAACATTTTCCAAAGGACACATAATACAATAATCACATCATCCAGAATACAATCCAAAATTACCTGACATACAAAAACAAAACAAAGAGAAAAAGAAAAATGTGACCATTTCTCAAGGCGAAAAGTCTACAGATGCCAACAGTCATATAATCAAGGTGTTTAAACTATCAGAGGGTCACTGTATCCATGTTACATGAGATAAACAGAAATACATTCAGTTCAGTTCAGTCGCTTAGTCGTGTCCAACTCTTTGCGACCCCATGAATCATGCCTCCTTGTCCATCACCAACTCCTGGAGTTCACTCATACTCATGTCCATCGAGTCGGTGATGCCATCCAGCCATCTCATCCTCTATCGTCTCCTTCTCCTCCTACCCCCAATCCCTCCCACCATCAGAGTCTTTTCCAATGAGTCAACTCTTCTCATGAGGTGGCCAAAGTACTGGAGTTTCAGCTTTAGCATCATTCCTTCCAAAGAACACTCAGGACTGATCTCCTTTAGAATAGACTGGTTGGACCTCCTTGCAGTCCAAGGGACTCTCAAGAGTCTTCTCCAATACCACAGTTCAAAAGCATCAATTCTTCGGTGCTCAACTTTCTTCACAGTCCAACTTTCACATCCATACATGACTACTGGAAANTCCTGCCCCCAATCCCTCCCACCATCAGAGTCTTTTCCAATGAGTCAACTCTTCTCATGAGGTGGCCAAAGTACTGGAGTTTCAGCTTTAGCATCATTCCTTCCAAAGAACACTCAGGACTGATCTCCTTTAGAATAGACTGGTTGGACCTCCTTGCAGTCCAAGGGACTCTCAAGAGTCTTCTCCAATACCACAGTTCAAAAGCATCAATTCTTCGGTGCTCAACTTTCTTCACAGTCCAACTTTCACATCCATACATGACTACTGGAAAAACCATAGCCTTGACTAGACGGACCTTAGTCGGCAAAGTAATGTCTCTGCTTTTAGAAATTACTAAAAAGACTGAATTTTTCAGTAGAGAAATGGAAACTATAAAAAGGAATTCAATAAGAATTCCAGACCTGGAAGATACAATATGAAAATTTAAAAATGAAGATGGGTTCAACAGTAAAATGGAGATGACAGAGGGAAAAGTAAGCTTGAAAAAAGAAATTGAGAGAAACTATCCAATCAAAAGAACAGAGAAGAAAAAAAGATTAAAGGAAAAAAATGAACAAGACCTCAAGAACCTGTGGTCATGTACATGTCTGTGTTGTATGTGTGTATGTGTTATATATTATATATATAACACATACATATTTGAAATTTGTAGACCAAGAAGGAAAGAAGGAAGAAATAGGAACTAAAAAAATAATGGCTGAAACATCCCAAAATTGATAAATCCTCAGTCCTTATTTCAGCTGACCAATGAGATGCATCTGTCACAGCTGATCACTCCCTGTTCCCTGACATCTTTTCTCCACTTGACTTTGAGGTTATTACAGTCATAGAGCTAGTGGAGGTGACAGAATTCCAGTTGAGCTGTTTCAAATCCTGAAAGATGATGCTGTGAAAGTGCTGCACTCAATATGCCAGCAAATTTGGAAAACTCAGCAGTGGCCACAGGACTGGAAAAGGTCAGTTTTCATTCCAATTCCAAAGAAAGGCAATGCCAAAGAATGCACAAACTACCGCACAATTGCACTCATCTCACATGCTAGTAAAGTAATGCTCAAAATTCTCCAAGCCAGGCTTCAGCAATATGTGAACCGTGAACTCCCTGATGGTCAAGCTGGTTTTAGAACAGGCAGAGGAACCAGAGATCAAATTGCCAACATCCACTGGATCATGGGAAAAGCAAGAGAGTTCCAGAAAAACATCTATTTCTGCTTTATTGACTATGCCAAAGCCTTTGACTGTGTGGATCACAATAAACTGTGGAAAATTCTGAAAGAGATGGGAATAC
>SJYX01018108.1:105099-161533 GCA_006410675.1 Oreotragus oreotragus
AGTATATTCAAAAGCAGAGACATTACTTTGCCGACTAAGGTCCGCCTAGTCAAGGCTATGGTTTTTCCTGTGGTCATGTATGGATGTGAAAGTTGGACTGTGAAGAAAGCTGAGCGCCGAAGAATCGATGCTTTTGAACTGTGGTGTTGGAGAAGACTCTTGAGAGTCCCTTGGACTGCAAGGAGATCCAACCAGTCCATTCTGAAGGAGATCAACCCTGGGATTTCTTTGGAAGGAATGATGCTAAAGCTGAAACTCCAGTACTTTGGCAACCTCATGAGAAGAGTTGACTCATTGGAAAAGACTCTGATGCTGGGAGGGATTGGGGGCGGGAGGAGAAGGGGACGACCGAGGATGAGATGGCTGGATGGCATCACGGACTCGATGGACTTGAGTCTGAGTGAACTCCGGGAGATGGTGATCGATAGGGAGGCCTGGCGTGCTGCGATTCATGGGGTCGCGAAGAGTCGGACATGACTGAGCAACTGAACTGAACTGAACTGAACAGTCATCGAGCTTTCAGCCTACCTCTCTGGCAACTCCTCCATGGTAACCACGGCTCTCACTTCTCTGACCTATAAACAATACAAAGACTTTGGGTCTTTGGACTTCGGGTACTCTAAGCTCCAGGTACTCTAACTTAGGTGATCTCATCCAATGCCATGGCTTTTTAAATAACATCTATGTGCTGACCCCTTCTAAATGTGTATGTATATCCAACACAGACCTCTCTTCCAAACTCCATATTCATGCATTCAACTGCATACTCCCTATCTCCAAGTTAATGTATGATAGCTTAAACTATCAGTCCCAGAAAGAACTCCTGATCTGTTCCCATCTCACCCAACCATGTTCCATCTAGTCTTCCCCATCCCATTTCATGGCAACTCCATCTTTCCCAACTGCTCCAAGCCAAAATCCCTATAGTCACTTCCAACCTCTCTTTCATAAAACCCATATCTAATTAGATGGGAAATACTGGCTCTATCTTCAAAATATTTCCAGAGTTTGAGCCTTTCTCATCACCTCCACTGCCACTATTCTCAGCCAAACTTCTATTATCTCTCATCTCAAATATTTCAGTAGCATCCTAATTGCCCTCTCTGTTTTCATCCTTGTCCCTCTATGTGCTTTTGTTTTCAAAGGAGCAGCCAGAGTAACGTTTAAAAACCTACATTGGACTGTATCATTCTGTTCTCAAAATAGCTCCTCAACTCAGAATATAAGCTCAAGTCCACACAACTGCTTCTAACACTTTCCACAACCCGACATCCTCCCCAGTACTGACAAGCACCTCCCCCACTCCTCTAGCACCTTACTTCTCTGACCTCATTAACCACAGCCACCGGCGTCTCCTCTCTTTCTTAGTTCCCTGAATGAGTTAGATGTGCTCCTAGGCCAAATCCTTTCAGCCTGCTCTGCTACTTCTGTCTGGGATACTTTTTCCTCAGTTATCTTTCTGGTTGACTCCCTCATGTTCTTCAGTGCTTTGCTGAAATGCACCTTAAAGGAGCCAAACTCATTGGAAAAACCCCTGATGCTGAGAAAGATTGAAGGCAGGAGGAGAAGGCGGTGACAGAGGGTGAGATGGTTGGATGGCGTTACCAGTCAAAATTAGACATGGACTGGGCAAACTCTGGGAGGTGGTGAGGGAAAGGGAGCCCTGGTATGCTGCAATACATGGGGTCGCAAAGAGTCCAACACGACTGGGCGACTCAACAGCAACAAAGCCGATGAGCAGTGTTGTGACCGTTCCAGGTGAACAGCAGGGGGACTCAGCCATACATACATATGTATGCATTCTCCCCCAAACTTCCCTCGCATCCAGGCTGCTACATAACACTGAGTAGAATTCCATCTGCCATACGGTGGGTCCTTATTAGTGAGCCATGTTAAATACAGTAGTGTGTAGATGTTCATCACAATCTCCCTAACTATCTCTTGATTACCAAAAAAGTTATGTTACAGAATAATAGAAATGACAAGTTATCAAGTAAGATAAGTCAGTAATTATTACTACAAAGAGACTGTAAATACTGAAAATATTACAAAGAAACTGAATCCAATTTTAGAAAAAAAGAAAAGGAAGGAAGGAAGAGAAAAGAGAGAAGGAGGGAAAAAAGAAGATGGGTGAAGGACGGGAAGGAAGAGGAAATAAAGGGAAAGAGTAGGGGCTACAAAGCATAAGTAACTAGATACATAACGCATGAGAGAAAAACTGGAAGCCTATATATCAAAATGTTAATACCTACATTCTGTGTTGCTAGGACTATGGTTGACTTTTACTTACTTTCTTTTGGGGGATTAGCAAAAATGTTGTTATAAAATTAGGAATTTTTCCCCTTCATACTACTGAGGTTTTTTTTCCCCCAATATTCCAATTTTATTTTTTCCTGAGACTGAGCCATGAAAATTCAACCTTTATTATCATTTGAGTAAATCTAAACAACTCTCTAAGCAACTTAAATTCTTGATTCCAGGTTTAAAGGAGTAGTATTAACCCATTTAAAACATAAAATAAGCGAATAAAAATGATTACCTCAACTTGTGCTTGTTGCCTTGCTAAAATTATGTTAAAAACATCTAGTATCTTCTCCAAGTCCTATAAAACAAAGGGACACTTGTAAACAAAGAAAACGGTCATTAAACAATTTTTTTTCATCTATATTTCTAGGCTTATGAACAAACAGTATTTGTGATCTAATGAAAGTGTAAGTATAAATTTGAACTGATGTTTGACTTTTACATTTTTACATTTTGCAATATGAGAACAGTTTTGCAAAAAAGTAAATCCTCATTAAATATGAAAGTAAGAATTTGAATGAAACCACAACAATACAGAGACAGCCACACATGGAAATGGACGCAAAAATATTTAAGAGGGGGACCTGTTTCAGGTATTGGCCTTATGGTTGTTACTCTGGACTCCCTCTTCTCTATGCTATTTACAATCATTATACTAAAGGCCCTTCAATAAAACCGAAAATTTAAGAATGTAAAATTCTTCAAATCAAGTATGCTAAAGCAGAAACTGACTTGGGGAATTTATGTAAGGGGAATCTAACATGTACTGGGAGACCTGTTTGTCAGATGTTCTGTTATTTCATGAAATGCCCACAACAGTGTAAGATACATACTATCTCCATTTTATACATGAGAATAACAGATCTAAGATGTTGAGACGATTAATGCTTTTTCTAAAATATAATACTCGTGTTGTCATATATTTCTTTATATTATGAATTTGTGGCAAAAATAGTGATATAATCAAGCCCAGATGATATTCAGCAAATTATATATTTAGTACAGTGTTTTTCTGTATTTCAAAAGAGGGTAAATAAGACTCCTATCTTAAGGGATAAGAACTACTTTTTTACAAATACTTTGAACTCTTTAAAAAAAAGCCACTAAAAAAACAAATAATACATATTTAGCTAATAATAATTGCATATTTAAACAGCTCTGATATTGATTTTCTAAATATTATTATTATAAAAACTAAACACATTTCTCCAAATAGTTTATAGTAGGCTGATATTAGGAAGGCATTTTTAAAGGGAAAAAACAGGTAAAAACATTTTGCATTTTCCATACAGTTCTCTCAAGAAGAACTCAGTATTGTTCCTCCTAAATTGTCTTTTAATTTATATCTAGAAAAAATAATACTTAAGGATGATTTAACAAATAACAACTTCCCAATACATGCAAGATATACCTGAATTTGTTTCTGTATTTCTTCTGGGACTTTAGTCTGGGTTAGCTTATTTTTATAGGCACTTTTGTAACTCTTGAGCAATTGCCTGTGTTTTTTTATGTTGCTCCACGACCACATTCGTGTATACCTTCTTATATGAACTTCAAGAACAGAATCAATCGCATATTTCCACCTGCAAATCAAATTTTGTTAATGCACATTGGAATATGAAGGTTTAAAAAAGCAGGAAAATAGCATTGACATTTTACAGCTACACTGTTACTTTTTTTGTTCTTATTAACTGTATTCTTAAAAGGTTCAGCCATAACATTTAAGTTCCCTAATACTTCTATTCTCTGACTTAAATACATTATAAAATAAGCAAACCATTCCAGGAAGAGGGTATGTCAAAGCAAAATAATAAAGAAACAAAATGGCATGTTGTATGAAATTAATAGTATCCCAATATATTTGTGACATTGAGTTCATATGCATGACTGAAGGGCAATATGATCAAAAAATGTTGAAAGTCTTGAATGCTAAGTTAAGAATTTAATCTAGGAGCAGGAATACAAGAGAATGTGTTTATAAAAAAAAAGTAACAAGGACATAATATAAAAGATATCCCTCCAACGTCTATTAAAAAAAGTGGCTTCATTACATGTTTTTAAAGGTCTGTTAGCTCTGAGAATTCCTAATCATACGATTACATAAAATATTTTTTTAAAATTCTAACTTACCATTGTCGACCATTGGTATGAAGTGGTAAATAAGGCTTATATTTTCTGTAAGGAGCATTTCTAACCATGTAATCCACTGACTCCAAAAGGTCGATCATACTTAAGTACTATAAAAACAAAAACCAAGTTACATCTGTTACATCACAACATGGATAAACACCAACTTTTATTATATTTTCTGCCTAGTGAGGTTTCAAATTATCTGAACAATGAATACCATAGTTGCTTGGTAATTCAATAATATACTTCATCAAATTTAAGAAATCACCAATTTAAGATCATATTAAGCACTGCCGATTAAACATCATACCACCGATAATAATATACATCCTATTTTCACATATATTAAAGTGTGAAATAATGTAAATCTTAGAACCAATGAAATATGGTATCTGTTACTACTGACATGAAACTGACTTAGTGCTAAAAGTAAACATACTTTCCTCTGGATCATCATTTCAAGTAGTGGCAACCTATAAGCTAAGTTTCCAAATTGCTCCAGGGAATTACTGCATAACTAAAGCAAGATAAAATTATTTAACCACTAATACAAAACAAGGGTCGCAAAGAGTCAGACACGACTGAGCGACTGAACTGAACTGAATACAAAACAATTCACATGGAGGAAAACACACACACACACACACCAAGAAGTAAGATAAAGAAAGGAGGGGTCTAACCTAAGAGTTACCAGTACTTATCATGTGGACAGCATGAACTTAAATGTATTTGTAAGTGTAAAACATACCCCAAATTTTGAAGACTTAAGGAAAATAAAAGGATATAGAATATTGTAACAAGTTTTCATTTTGATTACATGCTGAAATGTAATCACCACTTCCCTGGTGGCTCAGAGGGTAAAGGCTACAACGCAGGAGACACGGGTTTGATTCCTGGGTCGGGAAAGTTGTATGGAGAAGGAAATGGCAGCCCACTCCAGTACTCTTGCCTGGAAAATTCCATGGACAGAGGAGCCTGGTAGACTACAGTNGAAATGTAATCACCACTTCCCTGGTGGCTCAGAGGGTAAAGGCTACAACGCAGGAGACACGGGTTTGATTCCTGGGTCGGGAAAGTTGTATGGAGAAGGAAATGGCAGCCCACTCCAGTACTCTTGCCTGGAAAATTCCATGGACAGAGGAGCCTGGTAGACTACAGTCCGTGGGGATGCAAAGAATTGGACACGACTGAGTGACTTCACTTTCACTTTTCACATGTTGAAATGATAATATCTGGGGTACGTTAAGTTAAATAAAATGTTATTAATTTTAGTAATTAATTTCTTTTCTTACTTTGCTAATGTAGTTACTAGAAAATTTTAAATTGCACATATAACTTGCATTATATGTGTATTGGACTGCACTGAGCTAAAAGTTCAATTAACTATAAACCCCTCATCTTCCTTTCACTTCCAGTTCTCCAAATTAGTTATTGAAACTCCTCAGGCATATAACCAAACTTGAGAAACAAGTAAAGGAAAAAAAACTGCCAACACAGCTGTTCTAAAAATTAAGTAAACAATATTTAATGTAAGAGTGTCTGCTATTAAAATCTGAGAAAAGAAAATAAAACCATTAAAACTTTCCATCAAGAACTGGGAATTAAATGGAACCATGTCATGTACTATAATTTGGTAGGATTCTCTACCAATAAGTTGAAAATCTGAAAAAATGAAAGAAAACTATTTTTTTATTTGGTATTTATTTTATTTTAAAATAATACATATGATCTATTTTGAGGAATCAAAACTTAACAATAACAAACCAAAAGAACCACCAGAGCAGTGAAGAAGGAACAGTCACAGAGGACAAAAGCTGTTGAGATTCAAGGCTAGTCAAAGCTCTAAGTCCTTAAACGAATCTTACCTGAGGTTTGGTCAGTTCAGTCGCAATATTTTGTACTTCTATGTTCCAATCAAGTTTAGGTGTTTTGAGCTCTGTTTCTGCATAAGGATTCATGTAAAGTTTTGCAGAGGCTGATACTGGCTGAAAAACTTACACAACATGGGAAGACATAAGATATGTTTATATGCCCTTAACTATGAACAACTGTAAATAATTATGAGAACACTGTTGCCTTGAAAGTAAAGAAAAATGAACAAAAATATATTTTAAAAAATATTTTTTAAAATAATCACCACAAAAACTATTTAAGTATCTATTTATCTACATAATAAAAATTCTCAAACTCAATGGTAAAAGTAGAATCTCCAAGGAGGAATATGGTGTTCTATGCCTCTAAGTAAGAAATGCACAAAATATGCACAATCTAATCTTGATTATTTACAGTCCATGTAAAACTATGTTTATCTTCCTTGCTGTAAGATCTTTAATGATTTTATTATTCATTAAAAATACTAATACAGGGGTATAGATAAACTGGGACATTGGGACTGACATATACACATTACTATAATATATAAAACACATAACTAATAAGGACCTACTGTATAGCTCAGAAAACTCTGCTCAATACTCTATAATGGCTTATATGGGAAAAGAATCTAAAAAAGGTAGATACATATATATAACTGATTCACTTTGTTGCACACATGAAACTACCAAAACAGCCATACTCCAATAAAAAATTTTTTTAAATAATCATTATTGTCTGAGATGCCCCCACAAAAAATACCAGTACAAGATAGGAAATAAAACTTGATTAATTTTCATCTTATTTAATCATAGTTAGAATTTAGGAACAGAATCATGAATGAAATTCACATTACCCAGAAAAAATTGCCTACTACTTTATAATTTTCAAAATGATTATGACATATATAGTTTTAGACTCAAAAGAAGACAATATTCTTGAAGTTAAGTAGTATAAAAAAAGAGTATCAGGGAATATGATAGAGCAAAAAGTAATGTACTAAATTATAATTGTGAAGAGTATTAAAATTATATAAATTGTGATATCTTACAGTATTTATAATATGTGTAAGATTATATAAAATTTTTTAACTTATTTAGAGGTTATTTATAATTGAAACATGCCCAAGAATAAAGCTGCAGATTTTTCTGAACAAGTTCTTTCATGAATCAAACTAAACGCTCTCACAAACTAACAGGATCTGAAAGCTTTACCATCATTAAATAGGCACGCTTGTGGACATAAAGAGAAAGTGCCAACTCTCATATAAAGGCAGTTAGCTATAAAAGAATAAAAAGAAAACAATAGTGAACCATAGTAGTACGGAATATAGAAGAACATGGGCATAAAAACTGAGAAGCAACATAAAGAGGTACACTAAATATATATAAAAGAATAGCAGAGGCGGTCCTAAGATGGTGGAGGAACAGGACGGGGAGACCAATTTCTCCCCCAACAAATTCATCAAAAGAACATTTGAACGCTGAGAAAATTCCACAAAACAACTTCTGAATGCCTGCCGAGGACATCAGGCACCCAAGCAGCCCACTGTCTTTGAAAGGAAGTAAGAAAAAATATAAAAGATAAAAATAGAGACAAAAGAGGTAGGGACGGAGCTCCATCCCGGGAAGGGAGTCTTAAAAAAGAGACGTTTCCAAACACCAGGAAGCACTCTCACTGCTGAGTCTGTGGCAAGCCTTGGAACCACAGAGGGGAACATAACTGGGAGAAAAAAAAAAATTAAAACCCACAGATTACGTGCCCAGTGGAACTCCCCCAGCGGAGAAGCAGCGCAGACGCAGCGCAGACGCCTGCACCGGCCACTAGCAAGCGGGGGCTGGGCAGGGAGGCGCGAGCTGCATTGCTTAGAGTAAGGGCCAGGCCCAAATGCCCGGAGGGCAATCTGAGGGAACTAACTTGAGACAGCAAGCCAGACTGTGGGCTAGCTACCACCCGAAAAGCCATAACCTAAGACGCCGCCAGACCGGCTCGCAGAACAAAGGACTGATAGAGCTACACGAAAACCCCCAACGTAAGGCACCCTCAGGCCCGCTCACAGAACAAAGGACTGAGTAGAGCTAGCTGGCTGCAGCCAGCCCATCCTCCTCCAGACACAGGCCAGGGAGGGCAGCCAGAGCCGGAAGGAGGAAATCCTGGCCCCAGAGAGGCGGTATCTACCAAACTGCAAGCAGGCTTCCTTGCTAACCAAGACTTCTTGGGATTCTGGACAGTCAACATCTGCCTCAGAAGGTGAGCCGGTTGTACACCCAGAAAACCGAGCGGCAGGGACGGGGGAGGCGATAAGTCGCAGCGACTGCACTCGCCAAACACCACATCACCTGAGCTGCTCGGAACTGGCAAGGGCACAAAATGCAGGCCCAACTGGAATCTGCTCCTCTGAGGACTACCCGAGTACCTGAACCTGAGCGGCTTAGACCTGGAAAGTGCATACAACCCAGGGCCAGTCTCAGACGGTTCCCGGCAGAGCAACCTAAGCATAAGCAGTGTAGACAGGGAAAGCACACATGCCGTGAGCTGGGCAAACCCAGTGTGGCCGAGACACTGTGCGCACACACCAGTGTTATTTGTTTGCAGCGTCCCTCCCTCCCCACAGCACGACTGAACAAGTGAGCCTAAAAAAATGTGCACAACCGCCCCGTTGGGCAAGGGCAGAAATTAGACACTGAAGAGACCAGCAAACAGAAGAAGCTAAAACAGACAGAACCTCCTTGGAAGTGACAGGTGCAACAGATTAAAACTCTGTATATAATATTGACTACATAGGAAGGGGCTATAGATCTTGAGAAATATAAGCCGGATCAAAGAACTATTCAAAAATGAACTGACCCCACACGGCCCACAACACCACCAGAGAAAGTCCTAGATATGTTTTTGCTATTTTTACTATCATTCAATTATTTTTTATTTTTTATTTTTAAGTCCTCTATTACTCCTTTAATTTTCATTTTTATAACCTACTATTACTTTGCAAAAAAAAAGAGAGAGACTATTTTTTAAAGCAAACTTCATATATATATTTTATAATTTTTGTGACTTTTTTTTCTCTTTTTCTTTAATATTGTATTTTTGAAATCCAACCTTTACTCTAGATTTTTAATCTGTGCTTTTTGGTATTTTTTATCAATTTTGTACCTTTAAGAACCCAATCTTCAGTACCCATTTTTACTTGGAAGTGAGATTACTGGCTTGACTGCTCTCTCCCCTTTTGGACTCTCCTTTTTCTCCACCAGGTCACCTCTATCTCCTCCCTCCCCCTTCTCTTCTCTACCCAACTCTGTGAATCTCTTTGTGTGTTCCAGATNATAGGAAATAAAACTTGATTAATTTTCATCTTATTTAATCATAGTTAGAATTTAGGAACAGAATCATGAATGAAATTCACATTACCCAGAAAAAATTGCCTACTACTTTATAATTTTCAAAATGATTATGACATATATAGTTTTAGACTCAAAAGAAGACAATATTCTTGAAGTTAAGTAGTATAAAAAAAGAGTATCAGGGAATATGATAGAGCAAAAAGTAATGTACTAAATTATAATTGTGAAGAGTATTAAAATTATATAAATTGTGATATCTTACAGTATTTATAATATGTGTAAGATTATATAAAATTTTTTAACTTATTTAGAGGTTATTTATAATTGAAACATGCCCAAGAATAAAGCTGCAGATTTTTCTGAACAAGTTCTTTCATGAATCAAACTAAACGCTCTCACAAACTAACAGGATCTGAAAGCTTTACCATCATTAAATAGGCACGCTTGTGGACATAAAGAGAAAGTGCCAACTCTCATATAAAGGCAGTTAGCTATAAAAGAATAAAAAGAAAACAATAGTGAACCATAGTAGTACGGAATATAGAAGAACATGGGCATAAAAACTGAGAAGCAACATAAAGAGGTACACTAAATATATATAAAAGAATAGCAGAGGCGGTCCTAAGATGGTGGAGGAACAGGACGGGGAGACCAATTTCTCCCCCAACAAATTCATCAAAAGAACATTTGAACGCTGAGAAAATTCCACAAAACAACTTCTGAATGCCTGCCGAGGACATCAGGCACCCAAGCAGCCCACTGTCTTTGAAAGGAAGTAAGAAAAAATATAAAAGATAAAAATAGAGACAAAAGAGGTAGGGACGGAGCTCCATCCCGGGAAGGGAGTCTTAAAAAAGAGACGTTTCCAAACACCAGGAAGCACTCTCACTGCTGAGTCTGTGGCAAGCCTTGGAACCACAGAGGGGAACATAACTGGGAGAAAAAAAAAAATTAAAACCCACAGATTACGTGCCCAGTGGAACTCCCCCAGCGGAGAAGCAGCGCAGACGCAGCGCAGACGCCTGCACCGGCCACTAGCAAGCGGGGGCTGGGCAGGGAGGCGCGAGCTGCATTGCTTAGAGTAAGGGCCAGGCCCAAATGCCCGGAGGGCAATCTGAGGGAACTAACTTGAGACAGCAAGCCAGACTGTGGGCTAGCTACCACCCGAAAAGCCATAACCTAAGACGCCGCCAGACCGGCTCGCAGAACAAAGGACTGATAGAGCTACACGAAAACCCCCAACGTAAGGCACCCTCAGGCCCGCTCACAGAACAAAGGACTGAGTAGAGCTAGCTGGCTGCAGCCAGCCCATCCTCCTCCAGACACAGGCCAGGGAGGGCAGCCAGAGCCGGAAGGAGGAAATCCTGGCCCCAGAGAGGCGGTATCTACCAAACTGCAAGCAGGCTTCCTTGCTAACCAAGACTTCTTGGGATTCTGGACAGTCAACATCTGCCTCAGAAGGTGAGCCGGTTGTACACCCAGAAAACCGAGCGGCAGGGACGGGGGAGGCGATAAGTCGCAGCGACTGCACTCGCCAAACACCACATCACCTGAGCTGCTCGGAACTGGCAAGGGCACAAAATGCAGGCCCAACTGGAATCTGCTCCTCTGAGGACTACCCGAGTACCTGAACCTGAGCGGCTTAGACCTGGAAAGTGCATACAACCCAGGGCCAGTCTCAGACGGTTCCCGGCAGAGCAACCTAAGCATAAGCAGTGTAGACAGGGAAAGCACACATGCCGTGAGCTGGGCAAACCCAGTGTGGCCGAGACACTGTGCGCACACACCAGTGTTATTTGTTTGCAGCGTCCCTCCCTCCCCACAGCACGACTGAACAAGTGAGCCTAAAAAAATGTGCACAACCGCCCCGTTGGGCAAGGGCAGAAATTAGACACTGAAGAGACCAGCAAACAGAAGAAGCTAAAACAGACAGAACCTCCTTGGAAGTGACAGGTGCAACAGATTAAAACTCTGTATATAATATTGACTACATAGGAAGGGGCTATAGATCTTGAGAAATATAAGCCGGATCAAAGAACTATTCAAAAATGAACTGACCCCACACGGCCCACAACACCACCAGAGAAAGTCCTAGATATGTTTTTGCTATTTTTACTATCATTCAATTATTTTTTATTTTTTATTTTTAAGTCCTCTATTACTCCTTTAATTTTCATTTTTATAACCTACTATTACTTTGCAAAAAAAAAGAGAGAGACTATTTTTTAAAGCAAACTTCATATATATATTTTATAATTTTTGTGACTTTTTTTTCTCTTTTTCTTTAATATTGTATTTTTGAAATCCAACCTTTACTCTAGATTTTTAATCTGTGCTTTTTGGTATTTTTTATCAATTTTGTACCTTTAAGAACCCAATCTTCAGTACCCATTTTTACTTGGAAGTGAGATTACTGGCTTGACTGCTCTCTCCCCTTTTGGACTCTCCTTTTTCTCCACCAGGTCACCTCTATCTCCTCCCTCCCCCTTCTCTTCTCTACCCAACTCTGTGAATCTCTTTGTGTGTTCCAGATGGTGGAGAACAACTAGAGAACTGATTACTGGCTGGATCTGTCTCTCTCCTTTTGATTACCCCCTTTATCCTCCTGGCCACCTCTGTTTCCTTCCTCCCTCTTCTCTTCTCTGTATAACTCCATGATCTCTGAGCAGTCCAAACTGTGGAGCGCACACAAGGAAGTGATTACTGGCTAGCTTGCTCTCTCCTCTTTTGATCCTACTTCATCCCATCCTGGTTACCTCTATCTCCCTCCTCCCTCTTCTCTTCTCCATGTAACTCTGTGAACCTCTTTGGGTGTCCCTCACTGTGGAGAAACTTTTCATCTTTAACCTAGATGTTTCATCAACGGTGCTGTATAGAGAAGTCTTGAGGCTACTGTAAAAATAAGACTGAAAACCAGAAACAGGAGGCTTAAGTCCAAATACTGAGAACATCAGAGAAAGCCTGACTCCAGGGAACATTAATGAACAGGAGCTCATCAAATGCCTCCATACCTACACTGAAACCAAGCACCACCCGAGCCAACAAGTTCCAGAGCAAGACATACCATGCAAATTCTCCAGTAACACAGGAACATAGCCCTGGGCTTCAATATACAGGCTGCCCAAAGTCACTCAAAACCCACTGACATCTCATAACTCATTACTGGACACTTCATTACACTCCAGAGAGAAGTCCAGCCCCACTCACCAGAGCACGAACACAAGCTTCCCTAACCAGGAAACCTCGACAAGCCACTGATACAACCCCACCCACAGCGAGGAAACTCCACAATAAAGAGAACTCCACAAACTGCCAGAATACAGAAAGTGAAGTGATTCAGTCATGTCTGACTCTTTGTGACCCCAAGGACTGTAGTCTATCAAGCTCCTCCTTCCATGGGATTTTCCAGGCAAGAGTGCTGGAGTGGGTTGCCATTTCCTTCTCCAGGGGGTCTTCCCGACCCAGGGATCGAACCCAGGTCTCCCGCATTGCAGGCAGACGTTTTATCATCTGAGCCACCAGGGAAGCCTAAAGGCAACCCCAAACTCAGCAATATAAACAAGATGAAGAGACAGAGGAATACCCACCAGGTAAAGGAACAAGATAAATGCCCACCACAAACAAACAAACGAGGAAGAGGTAGGGAATCTACCTGATAAAGAATTCCAAATAATGATAGTGAAAATGATCCAAACTCTTGAAAACAAAATAGAATCACAGATAAATAGCCTGGAGACAAGGAGGGAGAAGACTCAAGAAAGGTTTAACAAGGACCTAGAAAAAATAAAAAAGTACAAACGAGGAAGAGGTAGGGAATCTACCTGATAAAGAATTCCAAATAATGATAGTGAAAATGATCCAAACTCTTGAAAACAAAATAGAATCACAGATAAATAGCCTGGAGACAAGGAGGGAGAAGACTCAAGAAAGGTTTAACAAGGACCTAGAAAAAATAAAAAAGAGTCAATATATAATGAATAATGCAATAGATGAGATCAAAAACACTCTGGAGGGAACCAACAGTAGAATAATGGAGGCAGAAGATAGGATTAGTGAAGCAGAAGATAGAATGACAGAAATAAATGAAACAGAAAGGGAAAAAGGAAAGTGAATTAAAAGAAAAGAAGACAATCTCAGAGACCTCTGGGACAATGTTAAACGCCTCAACATTCAAATCATAGGAGCCCCAGAAAAAGAAGACAAAAAGAAAGAGCATGAGAAAATACTTGAGGAGATAACAGTTGAAAACGTCCCTAAAATGGGGAAGGAAATAGTCACCCAAGTCCAAGAAACCCAGAGAGTCCCAAACAGGATAAACCAAAGGCAAAACACCCCAAGACACATATTAATCAAATAAACAAAGAACAAATATTAAAAGCAGCAAGGGAAAAACAACAAATAACACACAAAGGGATTCCCATGAGGATAGCAGCTGATCTTTCAATAGAAACTCTTCAGACCAGGAGGGAATGGTAGGACATACTTAAAGTGATGAAAGAAAATAACCTACAGCCCAGATTACTGGACCCAGCAAGGATCTCATTCAAATATGAAGGAGACATCAAAAGCTTTACAGACAAGCAAAAGCTGAGAGAATTCAGCACCACCAAACCAGCTCTCCAACAAATGCTAAAGGATCTTCTTTAGGCAGGAAACACAGAAAGGATGTATAAACTCGAACCCAAAACAATAACATAAATGGCAATGGGGTCATACTTATCAGTAATTACCTTAAATGTAAATGGGTTGAATGCCCCAACCAAAAGACAAAGACTGGCTGAATGGATACAAAAACAAGACCCCTATATATGTTGTGTTGAAGAGACCCACCTGAAAACAAGGGACACATACAGACTGAAAGTGAAGGGCTGGAAAAAGATATTCTACGCAGAGACCAAAAGAAGGCAGGAGTAGCAATACTCTTATCAGACAAAATACACTTTAAAACAAAGCCTGTGAAAAGTGACAAAGAAGGACACTACATGAAGATCAAAGGATCAATCCAAGAAGAAGATTATAACAATTATAAATAGATATGCACCCAACATAGGAGCACCGCGATATGTAAGACAAATGCGAACGAGTATGAAAGGGGAAATTAACAATAACACAATAATAGTGGGAGACTTTAATACCCCACTCACGCCTATGGATAGATCAATTAAACAGAAAATTAACAAGGAAACACAAACTTTAAATGATACAATAGACCAGTTAGATCTAATTGATATCTATAGGACGTTTCACCCCAAAATAATGGATTTCACCTTTTTCTCAAGTGCTCACGAAACCTTCTCCAGGATAGATCACATCCTGGGCCATAAACATAGCCTTGGTAAATTCAAACAAATTGAAATCATTCCAAGCATCTTTTCTGACCACAATGCAGTAAGATTAGATCTCAATTACAGGAGAAAAACTATTAAATATTCCAACATATGGAGGCTGAACAACACACTGCTGAATAACCAACAAACCACAGAAGAAATCAAAAAAGAAATCAAAATATGCATAGAAATGAATGAAAATGAAAACACAACAACCCAAAACCTATGGGACACTATAAAAGCAGTGCTAAGAGGAAAGTTCATAGCAATACAGGCAAACCTCAGGAAACAAGAAAAAAGTCAAATAAGTAACCAACTCTACATATAAAGCAACTAGAAAAGGAAGAAATGGAGAATGCCAGGGTTAGCAGAAGGAAAGAAATCTTAAAAACTAGGGCAGAAATATATGCAAAAGAAACAAAAGAGACCAAAGCAAAAATCAACAAAGCCAAAAGCTAGTTCCTTGTGAGGATAAATAAAATTGACAGACCATTAGCCAGACTCATCAAGAGACAAAGGGAGAAAAATCAAATCAATAAAATTAGAAAAGAAAATGGAGAGATCACAACAGACAACAGAGAAATACAAAGGATCATAAGAGGCTACTATCAGCAACTGTATGCCAATAAGATGAACAACATGGAAGAAATGGACAAATTCTTAGAAAAGTACAACTTTCCAAAACAGAACCAGGAAGAAATAGAAAATCCTAACAGACCCATCACAAGCAAGGAAATTGAAACTAACCAGAAATCTTCCAGCAAACAAAAGCCCAGGACCAGATGGCTTCACAGGTGAATTCTACCAAAAATTTAGAGAAGAGCTAACACCTATCCTACTCAAACTCTTCCAGAAAATTTCAGAGGAAGGTAAACTCCCAAACTCATTCTATGAGGCCACCATCACCCTAATACCAAAACCTGACAAAGATGCCACAAAAAAAGAAAACTACAGGCCAATATCACTGATGAACATAGATGCAAAAATCCTCAACAAAATTCTAGCAATCAGAATCCAACAACACATTAAAAAGATCATACACCATGACCAAGTAGGCTTTATCCCAGGGATGCAAGGATTCTTCAATATTCGCAAATCAATCAATGTAATTCACCACATTAACAAATTGAAAAATAAATGCCATATGATTATCTCAATAGATGCAGAGAAGGCCTTTGATAAAATTCAACATCCATTTATGATAAAAACTCTCCAGAAAGCAGGAATAGAAGGAACATACCTCAACATAATAAAAGCTATATATGACAAACCCACAGCAAACATTATCCTCAATGGTGAAAAATTGAAAGCATTTCCCCTAAAGTCAGGAACAAGACAAGGATGTCCACTTTCACCGCTACTATTCAACATAGTTCTGGAAGTTTTGGCCACAGCAATCAGAGCAGAAAAAGAAATAAAAGGAATCCAAATTGGAAAAGAAGAAGTAAAACTCTCACTGTTTGCAGATGACATGATCCTCTACATAGAAAACCCTAAAGACTCCACCAGAAAATTACTAGAGCTAATCAATGAATATAGTAAAGTTGCAGGATATAAAATCAACACACAGAAATCCCTTGCATTCCTATACACTAATAATGAGAAAGTAGAAAACGAAATTAAGGAAACAATTCCATTCACCATTGCAACGAAAAGAATAAAATACTTAGGAATATATCTACCTAAAGAAACTAAAGACTTATATATAGAAAACTATAAAACACTGATGAAAGAAATCAAAGAGGACACTAATAGATGGAGAAATATACCATGTTCATGGATTGGAAGAATCAATATAGTGAAAATGAATATATTACCCAAAGCAATCTACAGATTCAATGCAATCCCTATCAAGCTACCAGCGGTATTTTTCACAGAACTAGAACAAATAATTTCAAGATTTGTATGGAAATACAAAAAACCTCGAATAGCCAAAGCAATTTTGAGAAAGAAGAATGGAACTGGAGGAATCAACTTACCTGACTTCAGGCTCTACTACAAAGCCACAGTCATCAAGACAGTGTGGTACTGGCACAAAGACAGAAATATAGATCAATGGAACAAAATAGAAAGCCCAGAGATAAATCCACACACATATGGACACCTTATCTTTGACAAAGGAGGCAAGAATATACAATGGAGTAAAGACAATCTCTTTAACAAGTGGTGCTGGGAAAACTGGTCAACCACTTGTAAAAGAATGAAACTAGATCACTTTCTAACACCACACACAAAAATAAACTCAAAATGGATTAAAGATCTAAATGTAAGACCAGAAACTATAAAACTCCTAGAGGAGAACATAGGCAAAACACTCTCCGACATAAATCACAGCAGGATCCTCAATGATCCGCCTCCCAGAATACTGGAAATAAAAGCAAATATAAACAAATGGGATCTAATTAAAATTAAAAGCTTCTGCACAACAAAGGAAACTATAAGCAAGGTGAAAAGACAACCCTCTGAATGGGAGAAAATAATAGCAAATGAAGCAACTGACAAACAACTAATCTCAAAAATATACAAGCAACTTATACAGCTCAATTCCAGAAAAATAAACGACCCAATCAAAAAATGGGCCAAAGAACTAAATAGACATTTCTCCAAAGAAGACATACGGATGGCTAACAAACACATGAAAAGATGCTCAACATCACTCATTATCAGAGAAATGCAAATCAAAACCACAGTGAGGTACCATTTCATGCCAGTCAGAATGGCTGCTATCCAAAAGTCTACAAGCAATAAATGCTGGAGAGGGTGTGGAGAAAAGGGAACCCTCTTATACTATTGGTGGGAATGCAAACTAGTTCAGCCACTATGGAGAACAGTGTGGAGATTCCTTAAAAAACTGGAAATAGAATTGCCATACGACCCAGCAATCCCACTGCTGGGCATACACACTGAGGAAATCAGAATCGAAAGAGACACGTGTACCCCAATATTCATCACAGCACTGTTTATAATAGCCAAGACATGGAAGCAACCTAGATGTCCATCAGCAGACGAATGGATAATATGTGGTACATATACACAACGGAGTATTACTCAGCCATTAAAAAGAATACATTTGAATCAGTTCTAATGAGGTGGATGAAACTGGAGCCGATTATACAGCGTGAAGTAAGCCAGAAAGAAAAACACCAATACAGTATACTAACGCATATATATGGAATTTAGAAAGATGGTAACGATAACCCTGTATGCAAGATAGCAAAAGAAACATGGATGTTTCGAACAGTCTTATGGACTCTGTGGGAGAGGGCGAGGGTGAGATGATTTGGGAGAATGGCATGGAAACATGTATAATGTCATACGTGAAATGAATCGCCAGTCCAGGTTCGATGCATGGTACAGGATGCTTGGGGCTGGTGCACTGGGATAACCCAGAGGGATGGTATGGGGAGGGAGGTAGGAGGAGGGTTCAGGATGGGGAACACATGTACACCCATGGTGGATTCATGTTGATATATGGCAAAACCAATACAATATGGTAAAGTAATTAGCCTCCAATTAAAATAAATAAATTTATATTTTAAAAAAATAGGAGAGAAAATGTATGGGATAAATAATATACAGGCAGCTTTGTTAGAGATCTACTCAAAAATAAATAAAGGTAAGACTGCCAAGAAACAGAAAAGATATCTGGAGAAATTCAAATCAAAACAACAGTGAATTTACCCCCTACATCTGTCAGAATGGCTACCATCAAAAAGTTTACAAATAACAAATGTTTACAAATAACATATTCTAATAAAGAGAATATGAAGAAAAGGGAACCCCGGTGCATCGTCAGTGGGAAATGTAAACTGGTGCAGTCACTACTGAAAACAGTATGGAGGTTCCTCAAGAAACTAAAAATAGAACTACCATATGACCCAGCATTTCCACTTCTGGGTGTATATCCTGAAAAAATAAAAACACTAATTTGAAAAGACACACGCGCCCAAATGTTCACAGCAGCACCATTGACAACAGCCAAGATATTCCAGCTACCCAAATGCCCATCAAGAGAGGAAGAGATTAAAATATGGTACATATATACAATGGAATATTACTCAGGCATAAGAAAGAATGAAATACTGCCATATGTAGCAATATGGATGAACTTAGAGAACATTATGCTTAGTGAAATAAGACAAAGACAAATATTACATGATATCATTTATATATAGAATCTAAAAAAAACACAAATGACTGAATATGCAAAACAGACGCGGACTCACAGATGTAGAAAATAAACTGGTGGCTACCAAAGAGGAGAGGGAAGGAGAAGGGACAAATCAGGGCATGTGATTAACATGTACAGCCTACAACACATAAAACAGATAAGCAATAAGGATTTCGTGTACAGCACAGGGAATTAGACCCAATATCCTATAGTAATCCATAATGAAGTATAATCTGTAAAAACACATTATCTGTACTTTGTATACCTGAAATTAGCATAAGACTATAAATCAACTATGTGCAGGCATGCAACTCCTGCATCTCTTGCATTGGCAGGCAGATTTTTTACCACTGCGCCACCTGGGAGGCTCTACTATAATCATGTGTACTTCATTTTTTAAAAATCTCTGGAGTAGTTTGTCTTAACACTGCAATACTGACATGTTCAAAGTAACCTGAATATCAAGACCTCAGAGATTTCATTATTAAACAAGAAAAAAAAAGAAAATCTAATTCCTAAAACAAAGTAGACGATAACAAGATAGGGAAAAAACATGGAGGTCAAGAGGGTTAGCTGTTGGGAGTGAACTATAGCCACAGAGCCCTTCTCTCTCACTCTCCAATGGTGTAAGTGTTACAATCTATTTCTAAATACTAAAATATATACCGAATATGCTGTATCACGACACTAACATATAAAATTAATACTTTCTCTTTGTCAAAATAACTTTATCAGAAAAAGTATATTAAAATAAAGTATTTAATTCCACGTTTCCTATAACATAAAATAAACTTTTACCATTACTTACTGTATTGATGGTTTGGGGGTATATTGTTACTTGTAAGAATTTCACTTTTCAGCTGATCCTAAATTAAAAAATTTGAATGATATGAGAATGAAAAAGAAATTGCATACATTCTCAGCACCCCTGATACACACATGCACATAAAATATGGTTCTAAATCAATATCTTTATTCCCAACTTGGTAATTATTAGTCCATAAGAAAACACACTGAGCACTATTTACAGATATATTCTTTAGAATATTACTTCAGTAGATAATTTTTATAAATTCTAAATACCTAGAAACAACATAAGACTGTTCCACTCTGACTTAAAATGTACATAATGTGTACACACACACACATTTATAAATTAGGATCTCAATCACTTTCTAGACAAAGGCAAATTAATCATTACAGTATCTTCCTGAGAAAAAAAGACAGAATCTTGGAATTAATTCAGTTCAGAAAATTCAACTGTTCTTTTCTAAGTAAATATGACTAAGACTGCTTAGCTTTAAGACATGACTTAACATACTTAGTTTTGAATCAATCATTCACTATGATGCATCACTGTAAATGCTTAAAACATATGCTACGGATATATTTTTTTAAAATCTGACAGGCATCATCTTTCTTTACAATCCTCTTCAAGTAATCATCCTCATATGAAACTCCACAATGCAACCAGAACGCCATCGAAATGAGAGTGTGAAAAACCATAAATCCAGTTTTAATTTGATAGTATAGGTTCTCATCTCACTGTCAAGTGAAAGATGTCACAAAGATCTTCAAAACCAAAAGTGCTATTTTTAAGAAAGAGTCAATTCCAAAAACTGTGTTGCACACTTCTGACTTAGTTACAACTTAAGCAAAAGACCAGTATCTTTTCCTCATTAGAGACCGCGTATGTAAAATGAATCTCAGGAGTACAGTCAGCTATTCAGGGGACCAACTGAAATTACCAAGATCTGTTCCCTTGACCCCTTGTAAGACATGCTGCAGTTCACATTCCAGTAGGCACTGAGACTATCAAGCCGTATCAACTATAAAAGAAAAATTGGAAAAGATCAGGCAACTAACAAATCGAAGTTATGCATCAATATTAAAAGAATATTCTCATGCTCACTATACCAAAATCATCCAATTGTCATTCTGAACTTTTAAAGGGAAGAAGATAATGCAAAAGTGGAGGAAAACGTATGTATGTTATTCAGAGACTTTATTATTAATCTGGGCTTCCTTAGTGGCTCAGATGGTAAAAAAAAAATCTAACTGCAACACAGGAGACCTGGGTTTGATCTGAGGGTCAGGAAGATCCCCTGGAGAAGGAAATGGCTATCCACTCCAGTATTCTTGCCTGGAGAATTCATGGACAGAGGAGCCTGGCAGGCCACAGTCCATAACATCCCAGAGAGTCGGACATGACTGAGTGACTAACACATTAATCTAGCATTTGCTGAATTGTGCTTGCAGGAACACTGTTCCCCAGGGGATTTACTCATTCAATAATCAAATATTTATTGAGAATTCAGTATTTAACAGACTCTGTAAGTATTGCAATGAATAAGAAAGACATGATTCCTCCAACGAGTACAAATGGCTGTTTCAAAGGAAGGGTGAAGGGAAGAGGATTCTATGATCAACAAAGGTGGGGAAAAGTACATACAAAATATCCCTTTGGATGATTCAAACTGTTTATTTGCATATTTAAAGTATTGTGAAATCGTGGAGTTTAAAACAAAATAAAATATACCTGTCTAACTATGAACACCTTTCTGGTTTTAGTCAGTAATCTTACTTGACCAGAGAATATTTTTTTAACAAATCTAATATTAGCTCAATTATCTAATGCCTCATCAAATACAGTTTGGGAAATATTAATTTTATCCAGTTTCTTTATAAGTCATTTTAGAAGGTAACATAGTAAGTAGCTGAGCCAAAAGTGAAAGTGAAAGGGCTTCCCTGCTGGCTCAGAGGTTAAAGTGTCTGCCTAAAATGCAGGAGACCTGGGTTCGATCCTTGGGTCGGGAATATCCCCTGGAGAAGGAAATGGCAACCCACTCCAGTACTCTTGTCTGGAGAATCCCATGGAGGGAGCAGCCTGGTAGGCTACAGTCCATGGGGTCACAGTCAAACATAACTGAGTGACTTCAACTAAACCCTAAACTTTCAACCCCCATTCAATGGTATATTCTGCTCTATCAAGGTTGCTGCTAAGTCACTTCAGTCGTGTCCGACTCCGTGCGACCCCATAGACGGCAGCCCACCAGGCTCCCCCATCCCTGGGATTCTCCAGGCAAGAACACTGGAGTGGGTTGTCATTTCCCTCTCCAATGCATGAAAGAGAAAAGTGAAAGTGAAGTCGCTCAGTCTGTCCGACTGTTAGCGACCCCATGGACTGCAGCTCACCAGGCTACTCCGTCCATTGGATTTTCCAGGCAAGAGTACTGGGGTGGGGTGCCATTGCCTTCCTTGAAGAAAATACATTAAATGTTTGTACTTAGGAAAATAACTAGATTAAAAAGTCTAGTCTAATACCTTGTATATAATTTTTTCTGCTTCATTTAATATGCACGGTGTCCAGTCTTTGTTTGCAGTCTAAAACAAAAAAAAAGAGTAACTGTAAAATGAAGTATATGTATCATAAAACAGTGCTCTAATAACCATAACAAAATAAGTTAGAAATAACAAGACATCTAGTTATCATTGGCTAATGGGAGTTACCTGTTTTTCACATATGCATATTACAAAGGAACAGTGAAAAAGAGAATTGAGGAGGTTCTAATTTAATTCAGTTCATTCAACCAGAAAATAATTACTGAGCTATTGTGTGTCTGAGAGTGGGTATAAAAAAAAAAGAGCTAGCGAGGCAGTAGTCAGATGTGGCTGAGTGCAGTCAGAGGAGGATAAGAAGAGGCTTTTTAATTTTAATATATAGGAGAGACTTAAATGCGCTTAAATGGTTAGAAGACAGAGGTGGGCAGGGAAGAAGAGTTGAAGATTTAGAAAAGAAAAGGAAATTGACAGAAATAAGGAAGAAAGGACAAAAGGTAGAAGAGAATGAGAGAAAGTCGGGGAAAGGCTCCTAAGGACATGGGTGAGGACGGCATCCAGTCAGGGGTGGGGAGATTATCTAAGATGTAAGAGTTACTCTGCATTTGAAAAGACGGAAAAAAGGAATGGTACAGATACAGAAAGAGGTGAGTCTGCTATTATTGTTGTTGTAACAGTCAATGTAGTAGTTGAAGCAGAAATTGAGCCAATGTGCCAAATACTTTATCCAAACTAATTAAATCATCACAGAAACACTCCAATACAGGTAATACTATATCAATGAATGGAGGTTGGATAGTAGGAAACCAACATGGTAACCAGAACAGTAAGGTGTCACAGGTGCTCTGATAAAATATAAAGGAGAGTATTAAAAAAAAAAAAAAAAAAAAGGAATAGTAAATTCTAAGAGTGAAGTAAAAAAAAAAATGAGAAAAACAGTAATATCTCAAGGAAATATTAAAACCTGAATAGAATCACCAGGCAGTTTAAGGGAAAAGAGTAACACAGGCAAAGAAAACCGTATGAAAAATCTGGGGAAAGATACAGAGGATCAAAGAACAATACACACTAAGGAAACTATACATCACCCTTACGCCCTGGTACTCCTGCCATCAGTCAACGCAAAGTCAGCCACAGGACTATTCTGTGTTTTTCATTTGGTCTGCTAGAGGCTCAATATTAAATACTGACCTTTGTTATGACTAATATTGTTTGTCTCATTTTTCTGGAATGATTATGCCTCTGCCTTTCAGAACACAGATTCTGGTTCTTCGAAAGTATTATAGTATTATTTCTTTTTTATTGAAAGCTACTTCAAATTTATTTTGGAGACAAGCAGAGGATAAGCAGTGTATTAAACACTAGCTTCCTTGACTCCCTTTCCTTTATTTCTCCAATACCTGTTAATTTTTTTTTGCTTTGATCTTCAACTGATGTATATCTCTACTTCTCTGTGTACATGTATCATTCTTAAGGAGCCCATGGAACAAAGACCTTTTTCTGTTTAATAGACTACTTCTCTTTCCTTTTTCCTTTGTCTTCTTTCCTTCCTAAGGCCCTCTTCACAAAACTAATCAAAAGGCAAAAATATACCCAGTGTGATTTACTGCTCACTGTCCTTAACTTTAAAACATGTCCCTACCACTTAGTTGTCCATATAGAAAAAAAAAAAATGTCCAACCAGGATATACCCACTCTATACACGAAGGATCTTAAAAGAAAAAACAAACAGCATTGTAAAATACTTAATCAAAATAAGTTATCTTATGTATATTTCAATATAATAAACAGACACATACATACATATAAACAGATACACATGTACAAGCTATTTGGAAATTATACCGTGGATAAGAACTTGACTCTATGGAAATCTATCTTCCCCTAATTTACTACACATTTAAGTTATAGCTTTTAAGACTTTCAAAACACTTGTTCTTAATATTTTTAGATTTGTTAAATTCAAAGATAAAATAAGTACAGAATATAATAAAAGTATCACTAAAAATTATAAATTTCTAGAAAAGCTGTAGAAAGATTACACATAAAAATAAAATAGCTATTTGCAGCAATAAGTGATTTTACGAAATTCACCCTAAGAATAATATTTTACAGATTCCATAGAAATTTTAAATAAGGTCAGCTTTACCAATAGACTAAGTTCTCCCAGCGTGACACCAAATGAAAGAGGCCGCTTTGGATCTGATATCTGTCAAAGAAAAAAGGTGACATCAAAATACAGTCATAGTGAGGGTAAATCCATTTTACACTCTACAACAGGCAACACAGGACAATGAATTTACAGGTAAGTTACACAACACAAATGGATTTGTGGAGAAGAAAGGAAAGGAAGACACTGACATGGCTGAGATTTTCCATGTTTTGTAGGCATGACACTAACATGATACTTTCCCAGTGGAACTATTTTTTTCACTAGACGTGAGAACACTCACCAACTAGGACTAAACGGATTCTTGTCCAGACAGTTTAAAAGAGACAGTCTCTTTATGTATACTACTAAAGATGTTCTCCATAGAAAAATAAAACAAGGAGTTGCAGATAAAACAGTGCCACTAAATTATTTTTAAAAGATTTTCACATTTAGAAATGTGAACTCTCTACACCTTTAATTTCCAATGACACTTTAAAAAAAATGTTTGTCAGAAGATGCTCAAGATCCTTAATATTTAATTTCCTCAATCCCTTAACCCAAAATCTGCCATTATTAAACTGATCTATTTCCCATCTTCAATATCTAAGTAATATTTATACACCGTGCTTAAACTGTACCATTGTATGTACGATGACTTTGTTTTCAGCATCTCAGAGATGTACAAAAATTAGTGTTTTTTGGTCACAAAAGAAAATAGGGAAACTAGAGACAAGAGAAAAATCATATAATGTTCTAAATCATCTATCAGGGACTTGAGTCACATACACCCTTCCCAAACAGGAAAACCATGATCTGGTATAGCTGTAAAGAATGAGCTTTGTGAGTTTTGTTTTTAATATCAGATATATGATGGTTTGTGGCAAAATATATTTCCTTCATTGCCATATTCATCTTTTTAGGCCTATGGATATCAAGCTCAAAATAGCTTGTGGCTATTTCAGAAGAAACTTTAATAAAGCACAACTCCTCAGCTGCTAATACACTACCCACAAATTACTGCTCTCATACAAAGAGCATCTTTATGATAAATTGTACTTCCCCTACCCTCATTTCTATATTTTTAACTATCCTTCCACACCCAATAATTAAGGTAATCACACTGAAAGAGCCCAGATACAAGGAAGATCCCTTGGTGCTTTTAATTTTTTCTGTAGATTATTTTAATATATTTTGTCACTGACACCAACTTAAATGTAATTGATATTACTTGTCCCACTCCTGTGCATCTCTGTATTTTTTCATTAAAGAGAAAGAAATAACATACCTTTCAAATTGTACTTGCTCAGTAGAAAAGCTTAGTTTAAGTTTAAACTGAAAGTGGGAAGGAGGGTCAAGAGGGAGGGGACATAGGTATACCGATGGCTGATTCATGTTGATGTTTGGCAGAAACCAAGGCAATACTGTAAAGCAATTATCCTTCCATTAAAAAGAAAAAACTTTTTAAAAGCTGAGATTACTATTCATCAACATACCACTGGCTTTAAGAATAATTCTTTTACTTCCATGACAAGTTGAGTTCTAGGTTTTGTTTTAAACAAGGCAATTTATGAATTGGGCTTTTTAGACATTTGTTTGTAAAATTCTGTCTACTGGACTTTCCAGGTGCCTCAGCAGTAAAGAATCCACCTGCCGATGCAGGAGACGTGAGTTCGATCCCTGATCCAGGAAGATCCCGCATGCTACAGAGCAACTAAACCACAACTACTGAGCCTGTGCTCTAGAGCCAGGAGCCGCAACTACTGAGCCGATGTGATAAACTACTGAAGCTTGCACGCCCCAGGGCCCGTGCTCCACAGTAAGAGATGCCACTGCAATGAGAAGCCCAAGCACGCATCTAGAGAGTAGCCTCTGCTCACCACAACTAGAGAAAAGCCCACACAGCAGTGAAGACTCAACACAGCCAAAAAGACAATTTCAGTCTAATGATGAGCTAGGTTTTTCAGACATTTGTGTTAGCAAAATTCAGTCTAATGACTACAGAAAACCAAAACATAAAGTTGCTATAAGACGGAGATGGTATATCTAGAAAAACTACAAGTGTATCTAACTGAATATGAACTGAAAAAAGGGACTTATCAGGAAAGTAAAATAAATTCTCTATATGGCAGTATGACTTTAAATGTAATCTAAACTTAAAGCAAACTAAAAACAAAAAAGAAAGCAAACTCAGTTTTGGAAAAGATGAAAAAGCATTTCCAATTCGTTACGTAAATGAAAAAATTCAAAGCTTTTCATTTATGCTTCAAATTTGAAGACAAAGCAATGCACATTAAGTTCAAAATATTGACTATGTTTTAATTAAAATTAATCAATCAAATAGTTCTTAATCAACTAACATTAAGCTTTTAGTTATCAGTAAAGTGGTTTCTAAACATTGCCCACATGTATGTGAGCAGCAGTGTGTGCTAAAATCCTGTGTGGTAGAATGTAAAGTACATGAGGCTCACAGCCAGGTGACCTGGGTTTTGGTCTCTTTTCTACCAACCACCAGTGTAACCGATTACTTCATTACCTCTGGGAACCAATTTTATTGTCTTTGTAAAAAATTTAAAAATTAGTTCCTTAAAGCTTTATTAGTCTTTAAACAAAATTAAAAATAAGTAATAAAGGAAAATCCAAAAATCTCTTAAATTAGCTTTAAAAAGAAACATATGGTGGTTTATGATATATTTATACATTTAATGAAAAAGGCTTAATGCTAGTAAGGAGATATGGTAGTATACTAATCAGGAAAAACTTAATCTTGGATTTAAAACAGCCATGTATGGGCAAATCAATAATTAATAATAATTAATGTCATAAAACACACAATTACTAACTTACACCAAGTAAACTACTTACATCATCTTCATATTTAATATGAATGTCTGTGATTTTTACTTGTACATTTTTAATTACTTGAGTTGCCAATTTTTCCAAAAATGTATCCTTTTTGGCTTCTTTTGGTTTATCTATAAAAAATAGAAAAATACAAGTTCAAGAGTTGAAATTATCACATAATTCATAATCAATGATCGAAGGATAGTTAAGTACTACTCAACAGGAATTACAACCTATTCCTTGCTTTATTTTAGATTTTAATATACATTTCCAACTTAAAACTTATTTTTCAGCCACTATATCAACAGGGAAATCCCTAAAACTTATTTTGAAGTTACATCATAATCTAACATTTATTTTACCTTTGAAGACAGAAATCAAGTGGCAATGTGTATAAATAACACATGGCATAAAAACCACTTTTACCTACCTTTTGAGCGATCAAGACCTTTAAAAGGTTTCTTAAAATGTTTTTTGTGCTTTTTACGTTTACGTCCTTCTCAGTGGAAGCATTTTAGTGAGAAAAGGATAAAATTCAAGTTAGCAGACTAGAGGACAGAAAAGAAAATAAGAGACTTCTTCCTGACAGCAAATTCTGGTACAGTTCACCTTATTTTATTCTAAACTGACCTGTTACTTCAATACAGGCAGAAATTCACAAACCTTTTTTAGTCTAGAATAACGTTCTGTTATAAGGAAAGTAACTTAGCAGATGCAATTACACAAAAATTGAGTAAAATATCTGTACACAGTGTCCATTAGAATATTTATGACCGCTTAAAATGTAAACTTTAATTTTTAATTTCAACATTGCCAAAATATTGGAAATGTAATAATGATGGAATATGTATGGTAGGAGCACAAATGAAATGAATGGGTAGGTTGCTGATAGATGACTTCCTCTGAATGATATACCTCACAAAAATAAGATCCTTTACAGTCTTGAGAATATAAAGAATACAAAAAGGGGAAAAAAAAAAAAACTGTACACAGAATGTCACATTTAGCTTAATAATTCCTTTAGCATCTCTTTTATTTGGCACTGCCTTGTTCATGGCATAAACCCAAACCTATCTTACCCAACTTATAAATCTTTACATTCAACTGCCTGCTACACATCAAATCCAGTCCTCACTCTTGAGGCAGCCTCTGTATGGTCTCCCCTGCCTCCAATCTCCACTCCTTTCTCTGATCTAACCTCCTCTGACTTAATATTACCAGATTTACATCTTCCAAAATACTATTCACAGCCTGTTAATCCCTGCTCAAAATTATTTTAAAGGCTCTTTGTAGCCTGCCAAATAAAATGAGAAAGTGTTTGCATGACACAGAGGTCCTTTTATGATCCAGTCCCTATCTCCCTGTCCTGGTCTATCTCCTGCCACTCATCCTTGCACTGGACACTTGAAGAAGACTACCGCTACTTTCCAAAACAAGCTATAACTTCAAAAAAAAAAAAAAAACAACTTTTTATTTTGTCCTGGGGTATAGCTGATTAACGATGTTGTGATTGATTGTTTCAGGTGAAGAGAGAAGGGACTCAGCCATACATGCACATGTGTCCACTCTCCCCTAAATTCCCCTCCCATCCTGGATGCCACATAACACTGAGCAGAGTCCCATGTGTACAAGCTACAACTTTCTAATGCCTTCACGCCTCTGCACATAATAGACTCCCTGAACTTAGTCTGCTCTCCCTCAAGTTCTGCAGGCAAATTCCTAGGAGGCTTTCAAATCTCAGGTCCAGCACTACTGTTTTGTGTAATGCCTTCTTCAACTCTTCTAAGAATCTCCAAGACCATCAACCCTGGTACCTTATACAGACCTCCACTAAGCAATGAATACACAATCTGAAGTATCTGCACAACTGGTTTGTTTCTAGTCAGGAGGAGTCCTTCATTAGGACAAGAATTTTCATAATACCTAGGCACAAAGCACATGATATGTATCTGTTCAATTGAATCAAAATTATCTACATTTGGATATTAAAATAAAATATACAAGCTCAATTAATGTTACAGAGAATATACTGATATTTAGCTTGAAATTTTAAATTTGTTCTTCCTTGATATTTTTAAGCAAATTATCCTGCCATTACAAGAACTAAGAATCAAATTATCAAGTCCTGGATTTTAAGCATAAGACCCTAAGTGTCGAGAAGAAAATATTTACTAAACCTATAACAGGTTTAGTAAATCAGGACTTTGCCATTACCAGGAGTTCTTGTCACAGTGATGGTTCCCTAAATCTTTTTCATTTACAAATTAAACATTCAGCGAAGTTCTCAGAGAAATACCATTTGAAAAGAAATAGCTAAGAAAGCCAGAGAAGCCCTGAAAACCATCCCTCTTAGGGAGAAAGTTTTCGGAGACAAGATTCAGCTGCCTGGGTTTAGAGTCTGGAATAACTCACCCTTCTCATCTGACCTCCTATTATCCTTCTGGTTTCACGTTTGTCCTAGAACCTTGTTCTGTCTTTGATCTCAATGTTAGATGCACCATGTTTCAAATGGTTTCAAAATCTAATCTGAGTACTACAGAGTCTTCATTTAAGCTGATGGATAATAAATGTATGATCCCCGGTCACTTTCTAAAGCCGTTCTCAAATGTTTTGGTCTTAGGGTCCCTTTAATATGCTTAAAATTTAAGAACCTTACCCAGCTTTTCATTAGGGTGGGTTACAGACATTGATATTTACCACGTTGGAAATCAACACTGAAAAGCTTTTTAATAGTTATTAACTTATTAAATAACCCATTATGCAACAGCACAGGTAACGTGTATTTATGAAAAATAACTATGCTTTCTGAACAGAAACTTGTAATGATAAGACTGATTTGGTTTTACAGTCACAAATCTCCTTAATGTCTGGTCTAGTAGGAGACTGCTGGATACAAATACCTGCTTTTGCCTTCGCTCTTTTAGGATCTATTGTTTAGATTGGAGTATGTGAGGAAAATCTGACCTAATTACAGAAATATAATAGGAAACAGGAGGAACACCTTCATCTTTTGCATATGAACATCTTTTCATGTAATTATCAAACTCAACTAGTGACAGTTTCTTAAAGCTGCACCTTGGAATCTGAAACTATCAGTCAGTCTTTCGTCTAAATTAAAACCGGTCTACCGTGCACTTTAATACATTCATAATATTTTACCACACTTTGATAATACAGAAATACTGCTTCATTGAATTATACAGATCTCACAAATGTGGGGACACTTTTTAAATATGAAAAATCACATTGTTAATACCACCAAAAATCTCATCAGAAAAATCTTTGAGTATGGAAAGCTGTGAAGCTCAAAGTGGCAAATATAAATTCCCCAAAATTCTAATTTTTGTTCAAAAGCTCAAATCTTATTACTGGTAACAAACACTGTCAGTTCTTTTTTCTTAAAGCTATGTTGCTGAAATGTCTACCAAACACCCAAATCTGAGTAATAATCGTCTGTCAGCCATTCTTTGAAGTAAAATGGCTTTCCATGAAAAAAGCAACTAGTTCCACTGAAAACCCAAACAACTGCACAAGTATTTTCCCTTGAGACAGTTATCCTGCTTCAGTCTGCAGAAGTGCAATATGTATGCTTCCTCTTTTGTCACAAAACGACAAAGACACACATACTCAAGAGCTGTAATCTATTAAAATTAAATGGTTTCTATTTCATCAATGATTTTCTTAAGCAAAATTGCTGCTTGTTCCATTCTACTTTGGTTTTTACTCTGAGTGACTGGCAGGGAACAATACAAGAGCTACTGGCAGTAGAGTTTGGTGCCACTGCCTTAAATCATGCTAAGGCAGCCAGCAATCTTACACAACGTTGCTTCTGCACCATCAGTACCAATGTCAATACAGTGGGGAAAAAAAATAATGTCTTAGAATTATTATGAAAATAGTTTTGACTTTTTGAAAATCATTGCTCCGGAAAAAAAAAATTTTAACGAGTAAATATACACTCTCAAAGAATCAGACACAACTGAGTGACTGAACAACAACAAATATACACTCAGAAACTGAAGAAAATGAAGGCATTATAAAGAACACATTAAGTCCTGAGCAACTAAACAAAAGACATCTTCAACAAAATTAACTATTCTCATTTCAGAATCAACAAATTCTAGGCCAAGTTTAGTTGTTGTTGTTGTTTTTTTAATCCAGGCTAATACACATTTTTGGAATAAAAAGAAACTCTGAATCATGAAGTTTTACTTTAGAGTGACCTCTGTCTGATATTTAAATAGGCCACTAGAACTCATTTGTATCCTGGAGGCAGGTTGTACTTAGTAAGATCAGAAAACACTGCCCCTGGCAAACTACAGAAAGTTGGTTCAATTACAACCCACAAAATTGGACAGTGAACCATGAGTTATCTTTTATATTAAACAAAGTGACTCTAAGACAAAGAGTCAGTCACTCTTACTCAAAGGACAGATTTGTTCAAAGAGAAACTCCTTTCAGGGTAATTTCATTCATGCTATGAAATTTGCCATGCAACTCACTCTTTCATTTGTCATAATGAACCTAAAAATTAAAGAAGTTTCTAGCAGCAAAAGTAATTCTACCATAATGCTTATTGTTGTTTATATCTTGACATAGAGATGCCATTTGCTTGCCACTTAATCAAAACAAACTTTAAGTGTGACTAAGTTAATATAACAAGTTCCTGAAAAGTTACAGATAAATATATTTAAAATATTTAAATATATTTGAAATATTTTCATATTTAAATATTAAATATTAGAAAATATTTAAATATTATTTAAAATATTAGAAATTATTATTGTTTTAATGTGCTTGGTAAACTTCCTAAGATACACAAAATCCTACTGTAAATCCTAAAACAGTCAGCCTTCAAATCTGCCTTTTTTGTGAGGCTGTCCAGGACAGTAGTCTACACGTGCCGCCAAAGCCACTACACAGATGAAGCAAATTAGGGAGGATGGGAGAAGAAAGTCAGGGAAACATCTTTTATCAAAGTCTCACTCAAAGAAAAAACAAAAAGGTTCCATTTCATTGCTTCTTACAAGTTTGAAAACCACTGCTACAGAAGAGAAATCGTTTAACTGAAAAACTACTATACTATAGAACAAAGTCAAAAAGGCAGTCCAGATCTGGAAGTTATCCACAGATCAAACTGTAAACTGCATAAGGCAGTGGACTGGGTCTGTTTCACCCCATGAAAACTGAGCATCCAGCATAGTCTTCCTACTAGAAGACATTAAGCATTTGGTAAGTGAATAAATGGCTGCAGAAGATGGAAGAAAGGAAATGACAGTGAAAGGGAAAAACATGAATTACATTTCCATATTTTCTCAAAGGATGACATGCCATATAAACTCCATTAAAAGCACAAGCATGGATAAGAATATAATTTTGTATGTAGTTCAGTATAATTAACCATGCATACCCACCAGGCTTTATGTCCTTGTAAACAAAATTTTCCAAGCCATATATGAACTCCCCTGAATGTGCGCCTGCATCCGCACGGCAGCAATAACCAAAATGCAAAGCATTTTAAGACATCTTTAATTTCATATATAAAATACATCTGAACTTAGTTCAAAGAATTAGACATCATATAACAGAACAAGTAAAATCGAGTGACACTGAAACAATTTACTTCTACGGAAATATTCTCAAGTGACATCATTTCCATTCTTTCAACACACAGGCTCTGTTTTCATACATTAAAACAAAAACTCTTAATAATTAAAATTATAACAATTAATAATTTCAAGTTAAGCAAAGCAGACAAATATCAATTATGGCTAATGTCTCATTGATTTACCCAATTTTCAAAGAGAGCAAAAATCTGCTATTTTGGTTCCCTTTCTGCCCACCATTTGTTCATTTTCAGAAGGAAACACTGCTGCAATATTTATGCTAATTATAGGGTTAACTGAAATGAATTCATCTTACTTCAGTATCATGTTCCCTTCAAGACACACTGTCTGAATCCTTTCAATTCATTCTTGTTAGTGATGGTTAGGTAGCACCATCTTCCATTTTGCTCCCCAAATCCAGCTTATATACCACTACCTAAAATACAGCCATGATCACATCACTCTCCAGATTTTTAAAGAAAAAGTAACTTTCTGACTTTCCCACTGACTATCGATCAAAGTCCATTATAACGCAGTCAAGAGCCAGATTGAGTTCAAATTCTAGCTCTATCATTTTCTAACAGCATAACCTAGAACAAGCTATTTAACTTCCAGCTTTCTCAACTATAAAATGGGAACAATAAAAGCCTTTATATCATAGAATTATGACTATTAAATGAGTCAGCTGATACTAACCACTTTGAAGAGTGACCCGCAAACAGTAAATTCTCAATAAATGTTAGCTGCTATCATTATCATCATCACTGTCATGGTACTCAAATTTCTCAAAACTCATATAAACTTAGCTTTCCAACTCCTTCCCAGCTACACTATCAAAGTCCCAAATTCTTAGCAGTTCCCCATACCTGCTCTACACTGTCTCATTTCACTATCGCCTTAACCTAGAATGCCCTCTCTCCCTTCTGCATACTCAGCTGAAATACAGACCTTCAGAGTGTCCGCCCTGATCTCTGGCTGAACATGATAAGCCCTTTATGAACTTCTGTAATACTCTAACTGCATCTCATTAATGAGACTCAATACCCTCTCCTGTCTATTACTATACATGAGGTCTCTGACAGTAGGCTAAAGGATTTTCTACTTTTTGTGTTTACAACAATGTGTTGAACAGACTGGCAGCAGACTTCTCAAAAGTACCTGGAAGTTAAAAGACCTTTACCCTTAAAATTCTAATTTTAAACTCAATATTCTATCCCCAGCCAAATCAAACAAGTGTGGAAGTAAATTACAAAACTTTCAGACTTGAAAGGATCTTAAAAATGATATCCAGTGCATCCTTTCGTAAAAGCCATCAGAAATGCTTCAGCTAAACAAAGGAACAAAACTAAAAACAAAAGGCAAGGGATCCGATGAATTAAAAACAGAAGAGCAGTGAAGATCAGTTCTAGGATGACAATTATACAGCAGAACTAAAACTAAACAAACAAAAAAAAAAAACACACAACAAAAACACTGCTCTTCAAAAGGGCAAGGGGGACAGGGAGAGGATAACAGATGTGTTTGGGCAATCGCAAAATAACATGGAGAGCCATATGATTGACAGATTTCATGTAGCACACAAAAGAACTTAAGGTAAATTTAAACAGAAGCAAAGAAGCACTTACAAATTCAAGAGAGAAAAACAAAAGGCTGGTGCAGAGGAACTATAATCACAGTATATTCTCTGACCCATCCAGTGAACAGTAATTATTTTGTCATAGTAATGTAAATTTTGACTCATAATTGACCAAAAATTATGATATGGCCGTATTAAGAGAAGATAGAAAGAGGAATTAAGGATAAAGGAAGATGGTAAGACAGGTAAATTCCTTGACTACTGTGGAAGGAAATACAAGATAGTACCTTACATTAATAAATTAGACAACCACAGAACGTTAGTATTTCTAAAATGATGGCTCCCTCTAAGGAGTGAGTCAAAAGGGTAGACAAGGGTGAAACAAGAAACTGACATTTGTCATAAATCTTTTTGGAAAAAATATTTGATTTCAGAGTTAACATTAACTCTAAAATTTTAAGTTTTTGATAAATTAATATTTTAAAATATAGAATCTATATAGCATTTGAAAATCTTTTGACTTTACTAGGAATTTAATATTACCCTTTATTTTACAATACCCTTTCCAAAAAAATAAATTTACTACAATGAAATAAAACAAGAAAAATATCAAGAAGTTTATTTTGACAGTTAAGCAAGCTCTCTAGAAATGAACTTATAGTTATATTTCAATTTTTTTTCCCACATAATAGTGGGCAGGCACTCTGTTTTATCAAATGAAACAAACTGAATAAAAGTACGTCTTTAAAGCAGATCAGACTAAAGACTCTATTTTCTTTTTTATCAACTGCTGCTTATAGTTAAATCATTTCCTCTCCTTACCTCTGAGTCTCCATACATAACCGATAGGGCTTTTGTGCTTTCAAAATCAAGAAATAAGTGGGAAAATAATAAGTATAAAAAATAAAGTCTAGCAATCAAGTCAAAACTGTTAATTAAAAATGGTGAAATGGAAAGCACATAAAGGCCAGGGTTATCTTTAATCATTCACATGAACAACATTATATGAAGATAGGGTCTATATTCATATAAACTAGAGAAAGTACTTAAATGTAGTCAAAATGACTAAATGTATTACTTAATAATTGAGAAAAAAATCTCTATCAACATATTTCCCAACTTCTGAATTTATCTCTTTTATACTTAGAACATTTTGTTGACAAACCTAATATAATGTTAATGAAACTGAGTTTCAATTTCTGAATCTTAGTTCTATCCTAATAAGAACTAAACTTATCATTCAAGAAACTACGATATAATGATTATTTATAAGCCTAACAGCCACATTTACACAAGCTTAGTACTACAGATGTTGATCTTCTATAGATTTATCAAATCATCCTTAACAGTCTCTCTGACAGACCTAAAAACAAGTTTCCTAAGTATTAACAACCAAGTAGTCAAAACTCACAAGCACTTAATACAAAATTTATAGCAAGTTATCAATTTGCTGATTAAGCTGTCAACTACTAAAACAGAGACAGCATATACTATGCTTTCTCTTATAGTTCACTGGAAACACTAAAATATTTTTAAAGCAATCACAGTTATTTCTATTCCAAAAAAAAGAAAAAAATGAGTTTGGGGTTTGTTTCTCAAAAGGGAAAATATAAGTTATATATATTATAAATTTAAAAGTATATAATTACATGTAACAGCAATATAGCCAACCATATATAAATATACCAATTGATGACTACATATAATTATATGTATGTGTATTAACAAACAGATTTAATCTGAACTGATTTAAGAAAGAAATTAAATTCTAGTGCTCTCTAAGCCTTTTTCCTCATTTTAATAAAACTAGTTCTAATTAACCAATATTAAATAAAAAGAAATATTCATACTGAACTGGCATAAAACAAAACCATGACCACTTTGCTTTGTTTGGCACATAAAAGTGACAGAAATTAAGAAAATTGTTTTCATGGAAATACAGATCCTTAAGTTTCAGCAGAAATGTAAGATATGGTTAAATATGAAAAGAGAAAGGAAAATATTGTTTAGACTTTTTAAATTTTCTACCATTAAAACAGCCTCTGTATCTGAAATATTTTAGTACTTTTCTGCAAAAGATTCAGTAATTCTGAATAAGGGAAAAACATTCAGGGGAAAAAAGAATTAGAATCATTGACAAAGAATTTTAATAAACAAGCTATTTTTAAGAGAGATTTCTCTCTTGATTTAATTAAACATCAGCAGCATAAGCATCTTATTATAATATCAAAATATAATTCTATCATTTCTAACATTGGCCATATCTTTTAAGAGAGACCAAAGAGAAATGCCTTAAGTACCATCTTCTTCCATCACAGAAATATATAAACATGCTACCAAATGATGCAAAAATGATGTAAAATGCTATTAATTCTCACATCCTAACCAGCAATCAGAGTATGGTTTGACTTGAAAGAGAAAAACAAACTTGGAAAGGCTTGGAAATGCCTTTAACTCACCATCCTATAGACCACTCTGTTTTATCCTATCTTTATTCTTGCTCCATAAACCAAATTAAAATAGTCACCAGATTTATTTTTAGATAAAAACAAAACATTAAAACTTAAGATGTTAAAATGTTGAAATCTGAAAAACCAATTTTTAAAAAATATCCTGTATAATATGATAAGATACAGCAAGGAAAAGAATTACAGCACCATTTCCTCTAAACATTACTTCACTATATTAATATGCTGAACTTTATTATCTTTCAACAACACAGGTGAAAATGCAGACAAAGAAACCATTAACCTTTGGCAAAAACAAACAGGACTACAAGAACTCAAAGAATTTGGGAAGTCTCCATAAAGTAGCATAGTAGAAATGACTGGTTAAGAAAAGTAAGAAAATTTAACTGGCACTAAGATGAAATAATCACAAAGGCAATGATTCCTAAATGTGTCATTAAAATCTTTACAATCAATACTGTGAGATATGATATTAAAAGAAGATTCTTTGGAATAGCTTATGAAGGCTTATGAAAGAATCCTCTTTACAGAGTATTAAATGTATCTAAAACATAGGTGTATGTACGTTTTTCTAAAACATAAACATATTGTACCTTTCTCTGCTGCTTTTTGAAGGGCTTCTTCAATTCGGGATAACTCTCTCTGTTTAATATCTTGCAAGGATTTTTCTTCCTTTTCAGCATCATATTTAATACCTAAAAATATATATAATTTATTCACACATCAAGAGAGGCAATAATAAATAAGAAAAGTTCAGCCTCATTATAATATTGTGTGTATGTGTAACAGGTAATCTTTGTAAAAACACTTATATTCTTTAGATTGGTTTTACAAAAAGTTTACATAAATGATTCCTATCTACTTACAAAGTTCACATCAAAAGGAAAAGGAAGGAAGGAAAGGAATTGAAGGGAGTACGAACACAGGAAAAAGGATGATTGGGGAAAAGGGTGAGTAGGAAGGTAAAAGGGAAAAACAAAGAGAAGGCAGAAAACACATCAAAAATTTTCCAGTTATTATATCTGAGTGGTAAAATTTTGAGTAACTACAAAAAACATGTAATATTCAATATCAGCTGGTATCAATGTAAGATTGATTTTAAAAAAGACTTTGAGAAAGTAATTTAAGAATATGTATCAACAATCATATAATACATATAATCATATCCTTTTAATTCAGTAATCTCATTTCTGATCATGTACCTAAGGAAAAAACACAAAATGAGAAAGATATCTATAAGAAGGATGAGTTTATAATGTTCACTGTAACAACAAAAACCAGTTGGCAGTCCATAATAAAATATCATACAGCCTTTCAAAATTGTCACTATCACCATGGAAACTGTGGTTTTCATATTTCATCAAAAATACCCCTTTTGCACTGTTGGTGGGAATGTAAACTGATACAGCCACTATGGAAGACACTATGGAGATGCCTCAAAAAACTTGGGAGTAGAACTACAATATAACCCAGCAATCCCACTACTTGACATATACCCATGGAAACCAAAATTGAAAAAGGCACATGTACCCCAGTGTTCACTACAGCACTATTTAGCTAGGACAGGGAAGCAACCTAGATGTCCATCATCAGATGAATGGATAAAGAAGCTATGGTATATAAATACAGTGGAATATTACTCAGCCATAAAAAGGAACATGTTTGAGTTAGTTCTAATGAGAGGGATGAACCGAGAGCCTATTATACAGAGGGAAGTTAAGTCAGAAAGAGAAAAACAAATACCTTATATTAATACATATATATGACATCTAGAAAGATGGTACTGATGAACCTATTTTCAGAGCAACAGTGGATATGCAGACATAGAAAACAGACCTATAGACATGGGTGGGGGAAAGCAGAGGGTGGGATGAACAGAGAGAGTAACTTGGAAGCAGATACACTACCCCATGTAAAACAGATAACCAATGGGAATTTGCTGTGTGACTCAGGGAACTCAAACCAGCACTCTGTAACAACCTAGAGGGGTGGGAAGTAGGAGAGAGGTTAAAAAGAAAGGGGACACATGTATACCTATGGCTGACTCATGCTGATGTATGGCAGAGGCCAACACAACATTGTGAAACAATTTTCCTTCAATTAAAAATAAGTTAAGCTTGGAAAATATATATATACACATACTAAGCAAAGAAGCCGGATCCATGTTACATATATAACATGATAAATGCTATGTTAAATCAAGCATGTATACAGTAAAAGACTGGAAAACAAAGTATAAAAATTAAAATTGTCTTTTATGGTTGCTAAAACAACTTTTACCTAAAATATCTGAACTTTTCTTAACATTATATTGACCTCAAGCTGAAAAAAAATTAATAATGAAAGATATTACTTTTAAAAACATCACTACTTTAAAACATTCATTAAAAATTAAAATACTATAATGTATAATGAGAAAATTACCTACTTTATACATGCTTTTGAAAGAACAATGACTCAAAATCAGAAGCAACAAAATGGGGGAAAAAAATTTCCAATCTGTAGATTAACATGACAGTACATTTTTAAAAATGCATTTACTTTCATTCTCAAAAGTAAATCTGTCTAATGCATCTCAACAGAAGACTTAGTTGTAAAATAATTATTCACAGAGAATATAATAAATTTCACAAATGGTTGAAATTACTCTTTCCAACAAAGTATAAAATATTTTATATAAAATGTGGCTATATATGTATATGTAAAATGCATGTATGTGTGTACATATATGAATATGATTCGTTTATTTAAATTATGTTCTATTTTACTAAACATATTAAAATATTTAACCAAAGTAACAATTTAATCTTACTATGACTTTACTGAATGGTTATAATCTAAAATAACTTACTTGCTCCTGGGACAACAAGCAGGTATAATCCCTCTAGAGTTGCAACAACAGCTTCGCCATAAAGGTTCTTCCAAGGAATCTTCAAAGTTAATTTATCTAAATAAACATGATTTCAACTTTCTTATTTGGATGCTCAAGAAGATATACATTTCTCACTTTCCATTAAGAGAAAAAGTATACAAAACCCTTCAGATATAGAGTATGAACATCACTCAGAAAAAAAGAAACTAACACAGTTTAAAACGTCTTTTTCATATTATATTACTATTAGAAATAACTATTCACATTGTGCTTTACATTTTTCAAACTTTTTGATAACTATTATTTCATTTAACATTCCCAAACTATAAGGAAAATGAGGCAACTATTACTTTGGTTTTGAAGAAAAGAAAACTCAGTCCCAGGCAGGTTTAATTATTTGCTTAAGTCAGCGTGCTGCGATTCATGGGGTTGCAAAGAGTCGGACACAACTGAGCGACTGAACTGAACTAAGTCCATTCAAGTCATCAATGAAACCAGAACTGATGGTCTAAATACGGTACATGCTGTTCTAGTCACACCTGCAACCTCATCTCTACAGCATCAGCGTAAAAAAGTATCTGTTCAAGATCCCAGGAATTAAGCCAGCAATACAGATTAGAGCACCAAAGGAAAAGACCTTTGACAGTATGCTAAACAGCTACAACTAGAAGAGGCCACCCCTGAAGGCAAGGTATACTGTTTTATGATTACCGGTATTATAAAGTGACAGGCAGTTCAGACTAGTTATATCCCAAATATCTACTTATAAATCACATGAAAGGAAGAAAACATCTTCTCTGTTAGAAATAATAGTATTAACATCAAGTCCTTCAGAGACTGGCCTACAGAAACCTTCTCACCCATAATGTAGATGAACTACCCTAAGTGTCACTAAGTCAAGTTTGGAGTTTTACAGGAAAAAGCTACACAAAGCAGGAGAGAGAAGACAAAAAGGGCATATTTTCAGCTAAATTTTGAAATGGGCAAAAATCTGTCTTTGGTATCTTTCCACACTATTATTTCTTTACTCTCTTACCAATCACTAAGTATGCCCTCTTTTCAGGTCTCCAGGCAGCAAATGTCCCAATCTGCCCTCAATTGTATCAGAGCAATTCTACCCAAACCTTTTTACCCCTACAGTTTTCCATGTTCCAAAATTGAATACCTTCTCTCATCACAATTTTAAAAATAATGAACCTATAAAAGCTATAGCTCTCTCAGTACTGCTGATCAGATTCTCAAGACAAAAGAATCTGATTCAACAAAGTCATGCTAATATATGAGTGACTAAACTACACCATCAGAATCACTGGCACTTTTAAATCAAGATGCTGAAAGCTCAAAGAATTGCTGAACAGGATAAAAAGCTGAAGAGGAAATAAAATAATGTAAGGTAAGGGAGGATATTTTGCTTCACCTGGATGGCTATGGAGGCAAGCCAGTTTTGGCTGGGAATCTCTTACTGAGGTTAAAATCCAGAATTATTTCTTCATCTAGATTTTTAATTTTCTCCAGCTTGTAACCCAATGAGGTCCTTAAACGTTTCCTACTTCAGAGGAGCCTAAAGATAAGGGCAGTACACTTCTGGGTCATTTTTAAGTCTGCTGGTTTATAGTGAGCACCACCTATATTTATAACAGTGTTTTATTTGTAATTATCTCATCAACTCCTAAAACTGAAAAAGTGGGAAATGCTTCTTTAATATATCAAAAATAAATTATCTTTTCTCTAAGCCTTTTTTTCTCCTTTTACCGCAATTCATGATCCTCCCATCCTTGACTATTCTGTATTCCACTGAAATTCAGTTCCACTGCCTTCTTTTTATAAATCAGGAAATTTTTTAAATTTTTAAGTAAAAGCAGTATCCACAAACATATCTGGCTCTTAGAAAGTCAAAACATCCTTGGTGTACTTAGCCACACTAACTCTACAGGTTAGGTATAATATTTTAAGCTAACAGTAATTTAATAACTGTTAATTTTCCGTTCAGTTCAGTTCAGTCGCTCAGTCGTGTCCGACTCTTTGCGACCCCATGAATCGCAGCACGCCAGGCCTCCCTGTCCATCACCAACTCCCGGAGTTCACTCAGACTCACGTCCATCGAGTCAGTGATGTCATCCAGCCATCTCATCCTCGGTCGTCCCCTTCTCCTCCTGCCCCCAACCCCTCCCAGCATCACAGTCTTTTCCAATGGGTCAACTCTTCATAAGCTAACAGTAATATGAGTGCCTGATAAACCTCAAAACAGAGATAAGTATAAAGAAAATATGCTTTGCATCCTTACATGCAAAGTGTCTCTCCTAACTCAGTGAGTAACCTGGAAGAAAGCCATTAAATTCTTATAATACTTTAAAAGCAAAGAAAATAAATTCGGAACCCTAGAAAACCTTTTCCAAAATATAAATTTTGTTGTAATAATACAATGAATAACATGTATGTTATTTTGGCAACTATAACTCACCTATTAACCTGGATATGAGACTGCAATATTTTGTCCTAATTTTAGATCTCTCTAGTTTCTTTGAGGACAAAGATATCATATTTACCCTTGCTTCTCCCACAGCTATGTATCTCAAAGGTAAAAGATTTAATTAATAGCTATAACTTCACTGGAGGATTTCAACTAAGCATGCACGGCTACAACAATACATCCACAACACTGCTAAACAAGGCTCTGTGTAACAGACAAACAAAAAATATAATTTTTTACCCTAGCGATATTTTCAGTCTAAGGGAGTATCTCCTGTTTCAAGAGGGAAAAAAAAGAATTTACACTGAAATGTTTTAACCTATATAAAAGGAACACATATTTATGAAGTAATGCAGATTCACAGAAGTATTCAAGTAATTACTAAAAGGTGCTAGGACAGTAAAAGACAAAGCCTTCTCTGGATACAAAATAATGAATGAAGAAGGAAGGTGATGGGGTGAAGTAGCAGGATGACAGGGATGAAAGGAAGGATGGCTGCATAAGTGAAAAGTCTAAAGTAAGAGTAACTCATCTAGGGTGTAATTTATAGTTTTTAAAAAGTAAAAACCAGGCAGCATGGAGAGTTGAAAGGACTTGATATATTAAAATTCCTACTGAAAAATTTCTCCAACAAAGATGTATGCTTAGTTATGGATGATCTTAGTGTAAGAGTTTAGCTACACAGACTTTCAACTTAACAGAACATATCCTTTATACCACATTGCTGCACAATATATCAAGTGAAATGGCTGAATAAAACATAAGGGAAATTAGCTATACTTAAATTCTCTTTAGTCAATCCTAAAGAAAATCAACCCTGACTACTCACTGAAAGGACTGATGCTGAAGCTGAAGCTCCAATATTTCGGCCACCTGATGCAAAGAGCCGACTTGTTAGAAAAGACCCTGATGCTGGGAAAAATTGAAGGCAAAAGGAGAAGAGGGCGGCAGAGGATGAGATGGTTAGACAGCATCACCAGCTCAACAGCCATGAGTCTGAGCACACTCCAACAGACAGTGAAGCAAGGGAAGCTTGGGGTCCTGCAGTCCATGGGGTTGCCAAGAATTGGACACAACTCAGCAACTGAGTTCTGAGTGAGGCTTCCCTGGCGGCTCAGAGGTTAAAGTGTCTGCCTCCAATGCGGAAGATCCGGGTTCGAACCCTGGGTCGGGAAGATCCCCTGGAGAAGGAAATGTCAACCCACTCCAGTATTCTTGCCTGGAGAATCCCATGGAAAAAGGAGCCTGGAAGGCTACAGTCCACGTGTCTCAAAGAGTATGATACAACTGACCGACTTCACTTTAACTTTTCACTTTCAGCAACTGAATAACAACAAATTCTCTTTACCAGAGTCTGCAAATTATACTACTTTGAAATTTAAAAATATACATATGCACATCAACTTTGAAAAGGAAGACACTTTTCTGTGGTGGAACCAAAGCCTGAAAAATATCACTGCAGTTCAAATATCCTTCTAATTTAGAAGGTAATTTTCTACACTTTGCTCAAAAACTTCCATACATATACTATATACAGTATACATTGGGCTCAGAACTCGGAAAACTCTAATCAACATAAGCCAAAAACCTATCACATTTTGTTCAAGCTAAGAAAGATGTCTGAGACTAAATAACAGGGAAAATAAAAAACTAAAAGGATGAAGAATAACTCAAATGAAGAGTGAAGTACTTACCAATTTGGCCAGCCTTGACTTTAAAAGGAACATCCAATTCACTCTTCAGAAGGAAGAAAAAAAAAATTAAACAACATTGGAAACTATTAAGTGCCCCCAAACCATCTCTGTAATAATTATTTAAATACACAATCATCTCTAAGGAAACATAAAGTTTTTACATCTGAGTAACTCATAAAGGATATGTTTCATGGGTGAAAAAATGTTTTTATTAACTTACAATTGACTTTTAAGAAAGAATTCCTAAGAGAAGCAAAATATAAACAAGAACATTAGAAAAAGAGTTGGTAAAGAACATTCCATTTTCCAAGAGATACTATTTCAATCATAAGGAAAAAAATTATTTTTCTAAATCTTCAATCTCAGATTTTCCTAGAATAAATCATTAAACAAATAATCACTTCATCTGGTACCTGGTACCAGGTACCCAGCAATCAGGGTTTCAAAGAGCTTATCAAATTAACTGGGGAGTCAACATAGTAAAGAATCTGCCTGGAATACAGGAGATTCCAGGTTCAATCCCTGGTTTGGGAAGACCCCCTGGAGAAGGGAATGGCTACCCATTCCAGTTTTCTTGCCTGGAGAATTCCATGGACAGAAGAGCCTGGTGGGCGACAGTTTATGGTGTTGCAAAGAGTCAGACAGGACTGAGCAACTAACATTTTTACTTTCAACATAGTTTATATTAAAAAAAAAAAAAAAAACTTACCAGAGCATTTTCTTTTATCTGTAGATTATCCAAGGCCACATTACCTTTAAAAATAAAGACAAAAATTATAAAGTTAATACACCAATTAGTATACCCTGTCTTAATGCAACACCAATACTACACTAAATGCTATGAAGTAAGCAAAGCAAACTTCAATTATTTAAGAAGCTAAGGCACAAAAGAGTTGTTCTATATAGACAAGAAATATTAGTTATGGCATACTTTAGGTGAGCCCGATGCAAAAAAATTACAAAATATTTAAACTGGCTAACATTTAAATAGACAATGAGAAAGAAACTGATGCCTTTCAGACTAAAGAACTTTAGAACTGAAAATATCTATATATCCATCATTTTGAATGATTAAGCCAAAATCTTAAAAGTAAGCCAAAATCTTAAAAGAAGGAAATAAAGAGGTTACTATTAGAACAGATTAATTATCCTGTAACCTAGGATCTTTTCCTTAATCATAGTGTCAGTGAATAATTTCTATAAGAATACAGTGCTGGTCTTTTAAAACTTCAAAGATCCTACTTTCCCAGTAATTGTTTATGGTTCTACTATTCTCTCATTAGTCCAACTTTTTAAGTTTATTCAGATATTAAGTTATAAAAACGAAAGCCATAATGACACTGTTGCATGACTCAAATATTAAACACTGCACCTATATGTTCATACAGAATAAGTAAACATTCTTGTTTACATAAAAATATAAGCCAAAAAAAAGTTTTCATGTAAATTCTCTAAAGCTTAGTAACATGCAAGTTCCAACATAAGATACAAGTATAAATTATTCAATCATGCATTTTCTTAATCACTCATGACACATTTTTTTTTCCCCAAAAAAATATTATGCTTCCTATGCTCTCTCAAAACATTTCTCAATCAAGCAGTTTCTTCCTGGTGGTATTCTAAAGAGAATTAAAAAGTATATTCAACTCTATTATGCCACTGTTAAGAGATTTGCTTTTCCCCAGATCTCAGATTTCTTCAAGAAAACATTTATTAAGCACTTACTCCATGTCATGTGCTGGAAAGAGAGAGAACAACAATCCTGCTGGTGAGAAGTTCACAGCCTAACAGAGGGCAAATTTCTAAAATTTGGGAAATACTCTATTGACATTCCAAAAGAATAGTACATCAGATGCAAGGGAGGAACCACCTAGTTCTGCCAAGGGAGATTAAGAACTTGACACAAAAGTCCAGGCTAGAAGACAGAAGAAATATTTATTGGGTGGATGAGAAAAGAGAGCAAAGGGCTTCCCTGGTGGCTCCGCAGTAAAGAATCTCCCTGCCAATGCAGGAGACACAGGTTTGATTCCTGGGTCAGGAAGATCCCCCAGAGTAGGAAAGAGCAATCCGTTCCAGTATTCTTCCTGGGAAATACCATGGACAGAGAAGTCTGGTGGGCTACAGTCCACCAGGCCGCATGAGTCAGACAGACATGACTTAACAACTAAACCACCACCACCGAGAAAAGACGGCAACAGACATCTCGGAGTAAGATGTATTTTAGAATGCACATGTGGTTTTTTGCAGCTGGATGTGAGGATGGGAGATAAAGCCAGAAAGGTTGGCAGGAGCTAGGCTAACCAAGAGTCTTTAGAATGAAAAGTTCAGACTGGTTACAAGAGAGAGATGAAATATGTACAATGGGGATGACAAAATCTGAGCTAGAACCATTATTCTATTGTTCTAAGAAATGGATCTGTCCAAATAATTTAGCTAAAGATACTGCAATATTGGTTATAAAGCAGAAAGGACTGATGGGAGGGAGGGGAGGGAGGGGGGAGGACCTAAAGAACTCCAAGTCCAGGAAGACAGCAAACATCATAATAACCTAAAACAGAGCAACAAAATATAGACAGACATGGGAACACACTCATAAAGCAGTGAGGTTTAAAATAAGAGTAAAGAATGCCCAGCTTGATCTATATATTTAAAATTACATATATGCACATATACATAGATAACAAACAACTCTAACACTAGACACCATAATAATCACAGCTGTTATTGCCATATAATAAAGTTCATCTTCTTTATATATGCATATTGTAAATTTTCTATAATAAACTTAAAAGCTGCAAGAAAAGGAAAGTAGGAGGTAGAAGCCTCACAAATGGGAAGAAAATACTACAGCATAATAACAGGAGGAAAATTTCTACAATATACTGAAGAGAAATTAAAACCTGAAGTAGGCAATCACTTCAGGGTCGAAGAGACAGATGCAAAAGTTATTTGGGGGCTAGAACTGACAAGATGTCATCATTGACCAAACATATGAATAATATAGTAGTCTGGAAAACTGACATGTGTTGGAGAATTATGAAAAAAAAAATCTTTAAAAAGTATTACATGCATAAAAATTACATGAAGTGGGAGAACATTCCTGGACTTAATTCTGTCAGATGACGAATTAAAAATAAATTACAACTGGGAATTCTGTTTGAGTCAAAAGAAGTAATGCGCACAGAAGCTAATGCATGTGTGAAGCCGTTTAACAACAGTTTAACAAGACCTAAGACCTCTAGGGAGGCTTGTAAACTTGCTCATGAATTTTGCTTGTTCTTCCCCTTGATTTTCAACTAGAGGGTCAAGGGTCACCAGGAATGCTCTCAAGTAACCTGCAGCAGATATGAAGCATTTTCTAACAATTGTTAAGGCACTAACATAATATATGTAAAAATATAAGTGCTCTCATAAAAAGCACACTTTCTACCAGAGTGGCACTGTGGTTCCTTAATGAAGTGATAGATGCTATTTAAGATGTAAAATAGTAAAGCTGCCAATATAGCTAACAGAGCTGAACAAGTACATTTAGAAAGGCAGATTAGAGAAAGGTAATAGTGTTTATTGCTAGGAGGCAGAATTAAGGATTTTTTAATTCATGTTCTACAGTATTTTCTAGTTTTTACAATAAACAGATATTACTTTTATGTTAATACTATTAAATTACAATGTGAAATGGGGAAACAAGGTAAACTCTAATGTCAATATGACCTTAATATGTTTTATCTAAACTCCTCCTATATTTACTATGTACTATCTACAGAACCATTAAAAAAAAAAGATCTATTTCTACTACTTAAGAGTCTAGCAATCAAATGCATACTTCCTCTCTGGAAAAAATATAAATGTTATCTAACAAATAGTGACCATAACAATGATAATAAGAATGATACATTCTATAAATTATTTGCACTGAAGGAGGAGTCACTACTCCTAACACAAAGAAAAGGGGAGGAACAGCAGCGTATTTCTGATTAACACCAGGGTGAAAGCCATTCATTCATTCAGCGGTAGATGAGCGCCTTATCTAAGTAAGGCACTGAGCTCTTAGTGTACTCTTCCACTAAAATGCATGCTTTTCTGCAGATACAGAATATCAGCCACTTTGTGTTTAACCGACTGCTGAGGCAAACGTTAAGCTTTAGTCTTCCATTTCTGTTCAAGATAATATAATTCAATACACATGCAAGTAACTTTAATAGCTATAATCAGATCACCCAGGGCTAAGAACACAGAGGTCATAGGAAGTTCCTGAAAACCTAGAGGAAGGGTAAATATTTGTCTCTCATCTTTAACAACCCCCCCCCAAAATTAAAGGGAGGAAAGAAAGACTAATAATTGGAGATGGATAAACTTAACTCTGCCAGCGAGGAAGGCACTAAAGCCAATCCCATAATCAAGTGTGTCTAATCCCACAAATTTCTAAGGAGACCAAGGTGAGAAAGAAGAAAAGAGGCTCTGTGAAGTGATTTCCTTCTATGACGGACTGCCAGGTCTGAAGGATGACAGCAAAGGTTAGTCTGGCTTCAGAAGACAAGGTTTCTGATTTTGATCCTATATGATGAAAGTAAATGATGGCCCACCAGCTACCCAGGCCTCTCAATGCACTATATGATGAAAGGAAATGCATGCACCATATGATGAAAGAAGTGAAAGTAAATCATGAACAAACAGAAACATTCTGGATGAGCACACATGACCAGAGTGTCACATATAAACTTTCATTTGAATCGGTTCTAATGAGGTGGATGAAACTGGAGCCGATTATGCAGAGTGAAGTGAGCCAGAGAGAAAAACACCAGTACAGTATACTAACACATATATATGGAATTTAGAAAGATGGTAACAATAACCCTGTATGCGAGACAGCAAAAGAGACACAGATGTATAGAACAGTCTTTTGGACTCTGTGGGAGAGGGAGGGGGTGGGATGATTTGGGAGAATGGCGCTGAAACATGTATACTATCATATATGAAATGAATCAACAGTCCAGGTTCGATGCAGGATACTGGATGCTTGGGGCTGATGCACTGAGACGAACCAGAGGCATGGCACGGGGAGGGAGGAAGGAGGGGGTTTCAGGATGGGGAACACGTGTATACCTGTGGCGGATTCATGTTGATGTATGGCAAAACCAATACAATATTGTAAAGTAATTAACCTCCAATTAAAATACATAAATTTATATTTTAAAAAATAAACTTTCAAAGCTAATCTTGAAGGATATTTTAAAGAGTATCTTAAAAGAGTAAATCCTCAATCAAAACTTAATAATCTTTATGAATGAACCAGAGGAGGGAAATGAAAGTAAATCTATTAAATTAGCAAATGAAACCAAGGAGGCCGAGTTGGAGCCAGCTCAGAAAAATTTCAAAAGAAAAAGAAAAGACTGCTAAATTATAGAAAATAACAAAGTTGGTACATTTGTGAATAAAAAGCAAATGCCACTGATATAATGTGGAGCAAGTCCACCTCAGTCCAAGAATAACTTTTAAAACATATAATGGCCTACAGAATAAATTTAAGAAATTCAGTGCTGATGTTAAATACCTCCAGTCAGAAATAATCTGAACTTCCATAGAAGTTTCACTACACTATTCTTATGGCACTTAACACTCAGGTATATAAATCCCCAACCTAATTTCAAACTCATTGATTCTCCTCATAGAATGCACTCAGTAAACACTGACTCAGTTAATTAGAATGCTTGTATGTGTGTTAGCAACGCAGTTGTGTCCGACCTTTGCAACCCCATAGACTGTAGCCCACCAGGCTCCTCTGTCCATGGGATTTCCCAGGCAAGAACACTGGAGTGGGTTGCCATTTGTACTGAAATAGAAATGGCTACATTAAGAACATAAATCTTTCTATGTTATTGATAGAAAACACTCTCAGATCTACTACAGTACTTGATCCTCACAGCCTCCTGGGTGTAAAAGGAGGCAGGATGTAAAAACAAACCAGGGCTTAGAGGTTAAATGATTGGTCTAAGAACACTATGTGAACATAGTAAGTGGTGCAGCCAGGGCTCAAATCTCCTGATGCCCCACGCTGTATTAAAACCATTACACTATCTCCCAAAGAGCACAGATAGGTTAGAGAATCTGACAATTCTATCTTCCTTGGAAAAAAAAACAAATGCCATATAAGAACTGGACCCTGCACTTAGAGGCCTGGATAGCTGGTGGGCCATTTTTGGTTTTTGCTTTTTAAAAGAATTTCTTTAGAAAACCAAAACCAAAAAGGGTAACTGAAATCAGTATTACTAGCAAAGACATAACTAGAAAGGAAAGTCAAGCTTTATGTTAAGAAAAAGAAATGTGTCTCCGTGGAAAACACAGAAGCAGGAGACAGCATTGCAAAAGGTCATTTTAGTACTTTTTAAAAATCTACATTTTTCTAAAAACAAAAGAAATTCATAAGTTATGATTTAGAACTTTTTAGGACTATGAAGACCTTAAAACCTAACCTGCTTTCACTTTATACATGAAGAAATCTTTTAAAGAGACTGGGTGGTTTATGCAAAGTTATACAATTAATATGTAGCAGCTTCCCAGGGGGCTCAGCAGTGAAGAACCTGCCCACCAATGCAGGGGATGCCTGCCAAGCAGGAACTGCAGGTTCGATCCTTGGGTCAGGAAGACCCCCTGAAAATGAAATGGCAACCCACTCCAACATTCTTGCCTGGAAAATACCACGGACAGAGGAGCCTGGCGGGCTACAGTCTGAGGGTGGCAAAGAGGCGGACATGACTTAGCAACTAAACAGCAACAGCAGTAGCGCTCAGAATAGAATCTGTCTCCCGACTCCCTGGCCAATGTTCTTAATATAAAACACACAGACAAACACAAAACTGGGATTAAAAACAAAAAATCAACCCATGAACAAAAATGCCCTCATCCAGGGAACTAGCTTTGCATATTATAAATGGTGAAAAAAGAATATGTGGTGCTATGCACTTTTTATTTAAGATTTCCTCTGCTTATCTGTAACATAAACACTCATTATTTATTTGAAAGTATATATATTCAAACACATTCATTTCCCAAGGACGTGAGCTAAAGTAAGTGACAGTGTTAGTCATTCATTCGTGTCCAACTCGTGACGATCACATGGCTCCTCTATCCACGGAATTCTCCAGGCAAGAATACTGGAATGGGTAGCCATTCCCTTCTGGAGGAGATCGTCCTGACCCAGGGATCAAACTTGGGTCTTCTGCATTGCAGGTAGATTCTTTACCATCTAAGCCACCAGGAAAGCCCTAAGCTAAAGTAAATGAATGAACATTTCTAAAATAAATCAAATTATTTTGATAACTATTGTTTTAGTAAAAATATTTAATAAAATATTATATCAACTCATTTCAGTTGAATCCAGCTATTTAACCCAAATTACCTCATCTAGAGTCCTTTTAGTAGGAGTTCACAGTAACTTTGTCTTGGGAGGGGAAGCTGAGGGAAGGAGAAGAAACAAATGACTCTCACTCTTCCATTTCCCTATTGAAACAGGAAGTCTCAGCAAAGAAAACTGGAAAGCTGCCATGTCACCACTGAACTTTCTCCTTTTCAAATATATTTCAGGGCTCTCATAAGAGTAAATAGTGTGGCAGAGCCCCTTCGCAGAATGGTTACCCAAGTACCAATTTTCAGCTCTATTTGTAGAAAGGGGTGAAGTTTTAATTTATCATACTATTCAAATTTGTGGAAAGTTGTTTTTAATAAAATTTTAAAGCCTTGTTTTAAATAATGATATTTAAATACCTCAGTATGTTACGATATTGAACTTTTTTCTTCTTTACATGTGACAGGACAAGCTAATAAGAAGTGTGGCTTTCACTAGGCTAAGTGTTGGCTGGGAGGAGAGAAATAAAAAAAATTCCTCAACAGGTTTAGAAATACTTAGATATTGCTATGTTTTGTGGATTAAGGTTAGAAAGAAGCAAAGAGCCCTGTTTTTTCAAGCTGCCCTTCAGCTACCTGTTAAGACAATGTAATATATAGATTTGGATTTGAAAATATCAGCATGAGGCTGGAACTTCATTCTTCCTGTCATACTTCATGACTGTGACTCTGCTCACCAGTAGTGAGTGAAGAACAAAAAGGTAAACACGATTTGACTATCATTTCTCTCCATGAATGCAGAGCAAGTGGGAGTACTTAATGAACGAGTACATATGGATCTGGCCTCCTTCAGGTCACAAAAGTTCAAAGCCTTCTCGTTTACAGATAAGAAGCTAGTAGTCACTGGGCAATGACTTGCTAAAAACCAGTGAACCAGGCAGTACTGGACATGTAATTAGATCCCACGTTTCCTCCTCCCTTATGCTGCTCAGCTCTAAGAACATCTGGCAGCTGACCGGAAAGTGTCAAGGGTGGAGTGAAGGACAATAGAGTAATCAGCACAGGCTTGGCGTGGTTTGCAGAGTCACAACTCTGAGGGCACTCCACCTGGCTCCTACTCCTACTGGTGGCCAGCAGGTCACCACAGCCACCTCCTGCATCCAACTCTTCACAGCCTCTGTGTATATTCTACCTATCAAATGGAAGCGAGAGCAGCAGAATTCTGAATGGAGATTTCCTGATGACTTTTCATGGCAAGTCACCTTGAAAACTCAAACTGAAAAAGGTTCTACATTGCTACAAAGTTGCTTAAACCAAATTGCAAAAGATCTGGTGTTTCAACATGCCTTTTCAAATATGTTACTCTTAAAACAATTAAATTCTGGACATGCCTCAAATAGCCAAAGGCTGTGCAACTTATCTCCTGGCACCAGTTAATGGAGAACAAAAACCTAGATAAACCTTCCCACCTACATAGGCAGCAACATGCCCACCAGGCACTTTTCTGAATCTTTAAAAATCTGACTTAGAAAATACCTGGCAGGTGGTATAAGTACTGTAAGTGTAAACTCAAATGCAAATAGTTCTTTTTAAGAACAATCTTTGGAAATGTGGTATTAGTTCTCTACACAAAATTATTACACTGAAGAATGTGAAAACCTTAGAGGTCATACTTATGAAAATATAGGCATAGCTCATTTTACTGCGCTTCCCTGGTGGCTCAGAGGTTACAGCGTCTGCCTCCAATGCGGGAGACCTGGGTTCAATCCCTGGGTTGGGAAGATTCCCTGGAGAAGAAAATGGCAACCCACTCCAGTATCCTTGCCTGGAGAATCCCAGGGACGGAGGAGCCTGGTGGGCTACAGCCCACGGGGTTGCAAAGAGTTGGACATGACTGAGCGACTTCACTTTCACTTTCACTTTCACTTTACTGAGCTTCACAGATACTGGTTTTTACAAATTTTTTTACAAATTGAAGGTTTGTGGCAACCCTGTCAAGCATGCCTACTGGTGCCATTTTTCCAACAGTATTTACTCACTTCATGTCTCTGTGTCACATTTTAGTAATTCTTGCAATATATCAAATTTTTCATTATTATTATATTTGCTATAGTAATCAGTGATTTTTGACGTACCTACTGCAAAAAAGATCATGACTCACTGAAGGCTCAGATAATGGGTAGTATTTTTTAGCAATAAAGTATTTTAAATTAAGCATGTACATTTTTTGACATAATGCTATTGTACACTTGAAAGACTACTAATGTATGTTCCAAACATTAACAAGCACTAGAAAACCAGAAAGTTCATGTGACTTGCTTTTTCTGATATTCACTTTATTGCAGTGGTCTGGAACTAAACTCTCAATATTTCTCAAGGTATTTGTACAAAATAAAACAAGCAGGCTGGTTTCCATCATTCAGCTAGGTTTGTGTATCATCATCATTACTATCAGTAATTTAACAATTTAACAATTTAAATCAATTTAACAATTATAATTACAAAAACTTTTCACGTGACTCAGAGGTTAAAGTGTCTGCCTCCAATGCGGGAGACCCGGATTCGTTCCCTGGGTCGGGAAGATCCCCTGGAAAAAGAAACGGCAACCCACTCCAGTTCTCTCACCTGGAAAATTCCATGGATGGAGGAGTCTCGTAGGCTACAGTCCATGGGGTGGCAAAGAGTCAGACCCGACTGAGCGACTTCACTTTCACTTTCACTTACCTTACAAATAGTTTTATTTCCCCATTTTAAAAGGGAGATAAGGAATCTAAGGCTTAAAGAATTAAAATGTTTCTCCTATATCCCAAAGCTAGTAAATATGTTTTCATTTTTCTATCACAGCAAGAATTTTTCAAAAAACATTATGTGTAAATCACTTTTTAAAATGCAGAGGAACTGTTGGGCCTTTATAAAAAAATCTTTATAAGAATAAAAACAGAAGGAGATGACAAAGCTTTTATGTGTGTGTGTGTTGCAATTTAAGGCAATATTCACAATAAACTTTCAGATTCTAGGCCTTCCAATAATTCTCTCTTTTTCTGATATTCACTTTATTGCAGTGGTCTGGAACTAAACTCTCAATATTTCTCAAGGTATTTGTATAAAATAAAACAAGCAGGCTGGTTTCCATCATTCAGCTAGGTTTGTGTATCATCACCATTACTATCAGTTAATTGTTAAATTGTTAATATTAATGTTTTTGAAAAGTGCACCGAGTCTCCAATTTCACAGACGGAGGTTACGCCCTCTGGGCCCAAGAGAGCGGACCTTTTAAGGTACCTACCTCCTCAGAGCATCCGATGTCAGGTACCCCACCGTTTCTCAGTGACCCGACTGAGCGACTTCACTTTCACTTTCACTTACCTTACAAATAGTTTTATTTCCCCATTTTAAAAGGGAGATAAGGAATCTAAGGCTTAAAGAATTAAAATGTTTCTCCTATATCCCAAAGCTAGTAAATAAGTTTTCATTTTTCTATCACAGCAAGAATTTTTCAAAAATCATTATGTGTAAATCACTTTTAAAAATGCAGAGGAACTGTTGGGCCTTTTTAAAAAAATCTTTGTAAGAATAAAAACAGGAGATGACAAAGCTTTTACGTGTGTGTGTTGCAATTTAAGGCAATATTCACAATAAACTTTCAGATTCTAGGCCTTCCAATAATTCTCCCCATCTTTCTCACTCTAATTTTTTGTTTCTTATGGATTTCATTGGGAAGGCCTATATATGTATGAATATATGCACAGCAAATTTTTCAAATTATATCAACACACCATTTTGATTTCTAAAACTCCTTCCTGATACCATCCAAGCAAAGATTATGCATTTTTACTGACATGCTACCAAGTCACTTCTTAAAACCTCTGTTTCTTTCTTAAGTTAAAAATTTCATGAAGCATATAATTCCTCTAAGTACCTTTTAATTTCCTACTACAACCAATTCAGTACCAGAAGGTCTACTAAAAATGCAAAATACAATCTCAATATTCCCCTTAGACTAGGGTTTCTCAACCAACATTTTGGGCTGGGTACTACAGTCTATGGGGTCACGAAGTGTCGGATATGACTTAGCGACTAAACAACAACTTTTTGCTGTGGGGAGCTGTCCTGAGCATTGTAGAACATAACAGTCTTTAGGGGTTCACCCAGGAAATACCAAAAGCACACATCTCCCCACAGCCTGACAATCAACAGTGTCTCAGATATGCAAATATTCTCTTGGAAGTGAAGTCATTCCTGGTTGAAAACCATTGCCATAGATTAGTCAAGGGTATCAATGTATCCCTTGTTTGGAAAGACGAGTAGTTCAGCTGTGCGAAATGTTTGCAGATGGAATTCTTCCCTTTCTCAGCATATGAAAATTTAAGAAAAGAACTAAAAGGTCAAACTCTGTGACTCATAAACCTTATCTGCTAAACCAGTTTTCAAGTAATTATTATATAAAATTTTAAGTTATTTAAAAGCTTGTCAATGTTAAAGATGTCACAAATATCAGCTGTTTTCTTAATAACTTAATACTCATTTGTTTTACTATAAAAAGTGTAAGATAAATTTATTCAAAGAACAGAAATCACCAACTCACAGTTTTACCTATTTTAATGAGAGAATTAGCATTATAAACAAAATATTTGAGCGATAGTTGTAAAAGCTCATAACTTAACTGCTTTCTTTATGCTTATCACAAAAACAAAAGGCAGCAAAACTTTATACATGTTTACCTGTGGTCTGATAAACCAGAATAGACTTCCACCGGGGGCATTTTCTAAAAGAAATGGGTTTATTTGCTCAGGGCCTAATATAAAGTTGATGCTGGCCATGGGCATAATGCCCAAGTACCAAGTCACTTCAGTTGTGTCCGACTCTGTGTGACTCTATGGACTGCAAGGCTCCTCCGTCCATGGAGTTCTCCAGGCAAGAATACTGGAGT
>SJYX01018108.1:165645-195744 GCA_006410675.1 Oreotragus oreotragus
CCGCGCGTGATTGGGCTGCGCGCAGGCGCGCCACAGCCGCCGCCGCCGCCGCCGCTGGTTCTGCTCCTGCTGCCGCCCGGAGCCGGAGCTTCGGAGGCGCGTCGCAAACTCGTGACCCCCTGGCCGCAGGCCGCCAAGCTGCTTTGGCGCTTGCCTCCGCGACCAGCACCAGAGGAAAGAGAAGTAAGAGAAAGAAAAGGGAGGCAGGAGTTAGTGAGCACGGGGACATCTTTGATGGTCCCTCTGCTTCCTCTGAGTCGCCTTCTTTTGACTTGAGGACCGTAGGGCTCCGTCATTGGGGCGGGGAGCAGCCGTGCGGCGCTGGAGCCGACCGAATGGCTACCCGGCGCTTCCCAGGCCTCCAGTCCACACTGAGCAGCCTCATAAGGAACCATCCGTTCAGGAGGGGAAAATAGGAGACCCTGCCCCCTGGTCCTGCTGCACATCAGCCGCACCTGGCACCAGCTCTCTGCCTCCTTTTGCTTCCGGAAAACACACTTCAGTAATTTGCAAGTGGGAGGAGAGAAACAGAACTGCCTCATAAGCTGGCAGAATGGGAACTCAGTATGCGTTTCGTTAACTCGTCCCTTTACTCCCTTCTGTGCTTGATTGGCTCACTTCTTAATTACATACTAAGTTAAGGAAATAAACAAAACGACGTAGTACTTCCTTTTATTTCCCTTTAAGCGTAGGTTAGCTGTTAACTTCATCTCTTTTAATGATTGAACTATTTCTGGTGTGCCAAGACTTTTTGAAAATGAGGCTTTTATAATTCAAGGACTTTTAGTAAAATTTAGCCACTCATTGACAAGCCAATTCTCTTTAGAGAACAGGACTTTTTTTTAAATTTATTTAAAAAAAAGAGATAGTTTACAAACATAAACCTGAGCGATAATGAGATTATTTGTGGTCACATGTTTATTAAATGCTTCACTGCACATGTCTGAAAAACTATGTGTGAATTGCTCTTAAACAACTTCTATGGACATTGTGTAACCCCCAGATTAAAATGTTGAAATTCTTTTTATTTAATTGAAGGAGAATGGCTTTATAGAATTTCGTTTTCTGTCAAACATCAACATGCAAATATTGAAATTCTAACCTCTACTGTCAGAGTATTAGGAAGTGGGGCCTTTGGGAGGTAATTAGGTCATTAGGTAATTAAGTAGAGCCCTCATGGATGGGATTAGTAGCCCTATGATAAGAGATCCCAGAGAGTTCCCTCACCCCTTCTGCCATGTGAAGATACAGCAAGAAGAACCAGGAAGTGGGCCCTCACTAGACTGAATCAACTGGCACCTTGATCTTGAACTTCCTGACTTCAAGAACTGTGAAAATTGTATTATTTTTAAACCACCCAGCCGGTTGTATTCTGTAATAGCAGCCTGAACAGACTAATAAGAGGATCAAAAAGAAAAATCATTCCTTAAATACAAAGTTCACTGGAGAAAAAAGTCAAAATATCTAGAACTGGTGTTATATAAAATGGATGTAAAAGAAAAGAATCAACACTAAGCAGTACTAATGCTATCAATAACCACCTTCATCCCTCACTCCAGCCCACAGAAAATAAAAAAGTAACCGTTTGTTTTTCCTAGCTTAGTCACCCTGACAAAATACCTAGGACATATTTTGAAGCACTTCATACTTCATTCCTTTACCATCCACAACCAATTAACAGCCAAACATGTCTCTTCTGCTTTTGCATATTTCCTAAATTCTCTTTATATCTCACCCAAACTGCACAATCACCCACTAACCTACCCCAAACTTGTTTCCAATCTGCTCCCAACCACCCCTCTCCCCTTGTACATTCACACCAACTATGCACTGGGAAGAATGAAGAAAAAAGACATATAGATAGATCCGTACAGATATCCATACATTGTTACTGAGATAGGCGTGTACCAGAAAAAGTTGAGAAACCAAGTAATGCAAGGATATATGAATAACTGTGCAAGAGGATGAAGGAGATGTCACAAGCCGAAGCGTGTGGTCAAGGAAATGGAACAGGAGGGGAAATTTGCTGGGAGAAGTGGGCAACACTAATCCTTGCGTAACAATAACTTCTTGTACTTTTATGGTTCTTTACACTTTTGAAAGAATGTAACATATGCATATGCCTACCTTAATAAGCATGATTCCATTTTATTAATACTTCTGTAGTTGTACTTCATGAACTATCATTCCAGTGTAATGCCAAAGTATACATTTTCAAATAATCCTCACAAAAGATCTGCGAGACAAGTAATGCAGATAATAGTACTGTCTTTATTTATAGGAAAATTAAAGTCAGTGATTTACGTAAAATTAAATGATTTACATAAAACTACACAGCAGGTATTTATTTCCCTTAGCTCCCTGAGCACTGCCACTCTTTCTCTTTTAATAAATAGAGTCAAATCACCACTAGGCTAGTAATAATTCTCAGAGATCTTGTTTGAAAGGGTACTGACAGAATGGAAAATCTCAGAGCAGAAAACTCAGCTCAAAATTGTCAGTACAAATAATGCTATTACCATATAGGATAAAAAGCTTTTAAGTTTTAATATTTTACTTTTTAAGCATATTTTGAGGAACTGGTTATTATGTACAGAGTAATGCTCCAAATTTCATATACTTCTTGAAAAAAATCCTAATCCAAAACAAACCATAACTAATGAAAGAAGCATCATGAGCCCTGTAAGACAATATACCAAAAGGAATTTGGACACACAGGTTAACTAAAAAACATAAGCATTCTATTAATTATAGCTCTTATATTCATTCCAGCTTCAGAACAATGAGAAGTTTAACAAAGGCAATCAAAAGCTACACTGCAAGGAGGGACTGAGCAATAAAAATGATTAGCAAAATATTTTTATGTTTTCTTTAAAAGTCGAAATTAGGGACACTTTAGAAATTGATGGCTTTTGCTTAAAGACTGAAAAATAAGAAATTGTAGTGTCACACTACTACCTCCTACTCATACCCCATTCTTCCTAGTCCTCGACTTTGTTTAGAAAAACAAAGGGATTTGGTGGAAAGGAAATGGAGGAGGAAGCTAGAGAATAAAATGGTACTGTGGATTTTCAGAAAAGTTTGGAAGTTTAACTGGGAGAAGGCTTGTGAGAGGATTGCAGAATGTCAGAGAAGAGCTCAAATATCATCTGGTTAATCCAACCTCCTCCTTTGGCAAATAGAGACACTGAGCGGGAGAGAGAATTAAGTGACTAGTCAAAGTCCCTCAGGAAGTTACTATCAGAGCTAAAATCCAAGTGTCCCAATTCCCTGGTCTATGTACTTTGCATTACTTCACACTCTAATTCTGTTGAATGAAATGAGTAAGTCAGAACACCAGTATTTTATTTGGTTAGAAACTTTCTTCTTCTTGCTTTCCTTGACATCTATATGTTATCTTGCAGGTCTGCTTTATTTCTTAATATTTATTTGGCTGAGCCAGGTCTTAACTGTGGCACACAGAATCATTAATTTTAGTGGCAACATGTGGGAGATTTAGCTGCGCGTGCAGAATCTAGTTCCCTGACCAGGGATTGAACCTGGGCGCCCTGCATTGGGAGCATGGAGTCTTAGTCACTGGACCACCAGGAAAGTTCAAGGTCTGCTTTAAATGGTCTGTCTTCTTCTACTCCAAGAGCACCTCTGACCTCGATGGTGAGTGATCTATTTATGCTTGCTTTGCAGAATTGTTTTCCAGCTCCATCACTGAAGGTTCCCATAGCTGTGAGCTCGGATAATGACAGTCTTCCTCTGAAGAGATTCGGGTGTTCCATAAACAGAGCCTCATCCTGTTAGACAAACCACCTGAATACTGCATGGATCATGCTTCCAAGGTAAATAAAACATTAGGCTTAATGTGGTCACGGGGACTGGCCATGCAAGGGCATGTTTCTGCTGTTTTCAAGACATCTTATATAGGAAATGTTTCCAAAGTGTTATTGAAGAAGGTGATTTTTTAATAAAAACAAAGCAAATCTACTTGGCTTGGCCAGAAAGAGAAATGTTTTTAAGGGAATCCATGTGTGAATCACCTAATCCTTAATCAAGCAGACTCATATAATAACTGCTAAGTGATAGCCAACAGTTACTATGTACCAGGTGTTTCATGCATTTAACCCTCACAATGATCATGTGTGGTAGGCCTTGTAACCGCCATTATACAACTTCAACTCAGAGAAGTTAATTTACTTGCCCACAGTTCCATAGTTAAAAAGCTGCATAATATTTGAACCGAGGATGGATAACTCCAAAGTCTATATTTCTTTACCCCTAATTCATCTCTCCCTCCACAATGCAGCTTTGCTTAACCACTTTTCAGACAGCTTCTCAGATTGTGAGCCTCACTATTTTAATCCAGGGCTCTCTCAGCTCTCATTTGCAGAGCTAACAGCATCTTGCCTCCTGAGAAAAGATGAGTCAAAACACAATCACGTGACCCTTAAGTGTATAATTGGTAAACATTTTCCCATAGGTTTAACAGTGACCCAAGGCAAAAAAAAAAAAAAAAATAGCCCACATCCAAGGACAAAGGAAAAGTTGTAACATGACATTAGAAGGGGAGCTGTTGCTGCTGCTAAGTCGCTTCAGTGGTGTCCAACTCTGTGCAACCCCATAGACAGCAGCCCACCAGGCTCCCGCATCCCTGGGATTCTCCAGGCAAGAACACTGGAGTGGGTTGCCATTTCCTTCTCCAATGCGTGAAAGTGAAGTCGCTCAGTCGTGTCTAACTCTTTGCAACCCCATGGACTGTGGCCTACCAGGCTCCTCCATCCATGGGATTTTCCAGGCAAGAGTACTGGAGTGGGGTGCCATTGCCTTCTCCAGAACAGGAGCAATCATGTTAAAATCAAACCTCATACTCTCCAGAGACACTTGGAGTGCACAAGCAAAACCTGGTGTGCACCAGGAAACAGGAGAAAGGAGCAGTGACCCCCACAAGAGATTCTGAGTGTTGGCGAGTCTGCAGAAGTGTGGGTCAACAACAGCCTGCCACAGGGCCAGAAGCGCAGAAGGCCTAAGAGGCACAGCCTAAGTCCTCTTGGAGGAGGTCGTCATTAGCCCTACCACAGAGACTGCATGCAATGTGGGAGACCTGGGTTCAATCCTTGGGTTGGGGGGAAGATCCCCTGGAGTAGGGCATGGCAACCCACTCCAGTATTCTTGCCTGCATAATACCCATGGACAGAGGAGCCTGGCAGGCTATGTAGCGTCCATGGGGTCAAAAAGAGTCGGACACAACTGAGTGACTAAGCACACAGAGGCTGCATGCCACCTCAGGTCAGACCACAGTGAGGGAGCACAGTGCCCCCCATCAGCAGGAAGCTGGATAAAGATTTACTGAGAACGGCCTTGGCTACCAGAGCAAGATCCAATTTTCCCCAGCCAGTCTCTCCCATCGGGAAGCTTGCATTAGCCTCTTATTCTCACTTATCAGAGGGCAGACGGAAGAAGCAAGAACTACAATCGCATGGCCTCCAGAGTGAAAACCACAATCAAGGAAAACTAACCAAAATGATCACATGGATCACAGCCTTGTGTAACTCAGTGAAGCTATGAGTCACACTGTGCAGGGTCACCAAGACAGATGGGACATGGTGGAGAGTTCTGACAAAACGTGGTCCATTGGAAGGGAATGGCAAACCACTTCAGAATTCTTGCCTTGAGAAATCCATGAACAGTATGAAAAAGCAAAAAGATACAAAACTGAAAGATGAGCCCACCAGGTCAGTAGGTGCCCAGTGTGCTAATGAGAAAGAGTGGAGAAACAGCTCCAAAAAGAATGAAGAGGCTGAGCCAAAGTGGAAAGGACAGCCAGTTGTGGATTTGTCTGGTGGTGAAGGGCTTCCCTGATAGCTCAGTTGGTAAAGAATCTGCCTGTAGTGCAGGACACCTGGGTTCAGTCCCTTGGTTGGGAAGATCCCCTGGAGAAGGGAAAGGCTACCCACTCCAATACTCTAGCCTGGAGAATTCATGGACTGTACAATCCATGGTGTCACAAAGAGTCAGACATGACGGAGAGACTTTCACTTTCACTGGTGGCGAGAGTATATTCTGATGCTGTAAAGAACAATATTGCATAGGAACCTGGAATGTTAGGTCCATGAATCAAGGTAAATTGGATGTGGTCAACAGGAAATGGCACAAGTGAATACCTACATTTTAGGAATCAGTGAACTAAAATGGACGGAATGGGTGAATTTAACTCAGATGACCACTGTATNTAAAGAACAATATTGCATAGGAACCTGGAATGTTAGGTCCATGAATCAAGGTAAATTGGATGTGGTCAACAGGAAATGGCACAAGTGAATACCTACATTTTAGGAATCAGTGAACTAAAATGGACGGAATGGGTGAATTTAACTCAGATGACCACTGTATCTACTACTGTGGGCAAGAATCACTTGGAATGGAGTAGCCCTCATACTCAACAAAAGAATCTGAAATGCAGTACTTGAGTGCAGTCTCAAAAATGACAGGATGATCTCTGTTCATTTCCAAGGCAAACTATTCAATATCACAGTAATCCAAGGCTATGCCCCAACCACTGATGCTGAAGAAGCTGAAGTCCAACAGTTCTATGAAGAACTACAAGACCTTCTAAAACTAACACCCAAAAGAGATGTCCTTTTCATTATATGGCACTGGAATGCAAAAGTAGGAAGTCAAGAAATGCCTGGAATAACAGGTAAGTTTGGCCTTGGAGTACAAAATGAAGCAGGGCAAAGGCTAACAGACTTTTGCCAAGAGAATGCACTGGTCATAGCAAACACCCACTTCCAACAACACAAAAGGGGAATCTACACATGGACATCACCAGGTGGTCAATACTGAAATCAGACTGATTATATTATCTGAAGTCAAATATGGAGAACTCTAAACAGTCAGCAAAAACAAGACTGGGAGCAGACTGTGGCTCAGATCATGAGCTCCTTATTGCAAAATTCAAACTTAAATTAAAGAAAGTAGGGAAAACCACTAGATCATTCAGCCATGACCTACATCAAATCCCTTCTAATTATACAGTAGAAGTGACAAGTAGATTCAAGAACAGAACTATGCAAAAAAAGATCTTAGTGACCCAGATAACCACAGTGGTGTGATCACTCACCTACAGCCAGTCATTCTGGAGTGTGAAGTCAAGTGAATCTTAGGAAGCATCACTATGAATAAAGCTAATGGAGGTGATGGAACTCCAGTTGAGCTATTTCAAATCGTAAAAGATGATGTTGTGAAAGTGCTATCAATATGCCAGCAAATTTGGAAAACTCAACAGTGGCCACAGGACTGAAAAAGGTCAGTTTTCATTCCAGTCCCAAAGAAGGGCAATGCCAAAGAATGTTCAAACTACCACACAATTGCACTCATTTCATACGCCAGCAAAGTAATGCTCAAAATTCTCCAAGCCAGGCTTCAATAGTACATGAACTGAGAACTTCCAGATATTCAAGCTGGATTTAGAAAAGGCAGAGGAAGCAGAGATCAAATTGCCAACATCTGCTGCATCATAGAAAAAGCAAGAGAATTCCAGAAAAAAAAATCTACTCCTGCTTCATTGACTATGCTAAAGCCTTTGACTGTGTGGATCACAACCCACTGTAGAAAATTCAAGAGATGGGAATTCCAGACTACCTTATCTGCCTCCTGCAAAACCTGTATGCAGGTCAAGAAGCAACAGTTAGAACTGGACATGGGACAACTGACCTGTTCAAATTGGGAAAAGAATATGTCAAGGGAGTATATTGTCACCCAGCTTATTTAACTTATGTGCAGAGTACATCATGAGAAATGCCATGCTGGATGAAGCAGAAGCTGGAATCAAGATTGCTGGGAGAAATATCAATAATGTCAGATATGCAGATGACATCACCAGTTGGCAGAAAATGAAGAGGAACTAAAGAGTTTCTTGATGAAGATAAAAAAGGAGAGTGAAAAACCTGGCTTAAAACTCAACATTCAAAAAACTAAGATCATGGCATCTGGTCTCATCACTTCATGTAAAATAGATGGGGAAACAATGGAAACAATGACAGACTTTGTTTTCTTGGGTTCCAAAATCACTACAGATAGAGACTTCAGCCACGAAATTAAAAGGCAGTTGCTCCTTGGAAGAAAAACTATGACAAACCTAGATAGCGTATTAAAAAGCAGAGACATTATTTTGCCAACAAAGGTCTATATAGTCAAAGCTACAATTTTTCCAGTAGTCATGTATGGATGTGAGAGTTGGACCATAAAGAAGGCTGAGCACTGAAGAATTGATGCTTTTGAAATGTGGTGTTGGAGAAAACTCTTGAGAGTCCCTTGGACTGCAAGGAGATCCAACCAGTCAATCCTGAAGGAAACCAGTCCTGAATATTCATTGAAAGAACTGATGCTGAGCTAAAACTCCAATTCTTTGGCCACCTGATGTGAAGGGCTGACTCATTAGAAAAGACCCTGATGCAGGGAAAGATTGAGGTCAGGAGCAAAAGGGGATGACAGAGGATGAGATGGTTGGATGGCATCAGCAGCTCAATGGACATGAGTTTGAGCAAGCTCTGGGAGATAGTGAAGGACAGGGAAGCTTGGCATGCTGCAGTCCATGGGGTCACAAAGAGTCAGACATTACTGAGTGAGTGATCAACAACAGTGGATGGAGGTTCATAATATTCTATAGAAGGCAGTGGTCAAAACCATTCCCAAGAAAAAGAAATGCAAGAAGGCACAATGGTTGTCTGAGGAGGCCTTACAAATAGCTGAGAAAAGAAGAGAAGCCAAAAGCAAAGGAGAAAAGGAAAGATATACCCATTTGAATGCAGAGTGCCAAAGAATAGCAAGGAGAGATAAGAGAGCCTTCTTAAGTGAACAATGTAAAGAAACAGAGGAACAATATGGAATAGGAAAGACTAGAGATCTCTTCAAGAAAATTAAAGATACCAAAGGAACATTTAGTGCAAAGATGGGCACAATAAAGGACAGAAATGGTAAGGACCTAACAGAAGCATAAGAGATTAAGAAGATGTGGCAAGAATACACAAAAGAATTATACAAGAAAGGTCTTAATGATCCGAATAACCATGATGGTATGGTCACTCACCTAGAGCCAGACATCTTGGAGTGTGAAGTCAAGTGACCTTACTTTGGCCACCTGATGTGAGGAGCCAACTCATTGGAAAAGACCCTGCTGCTGGGAAAGATTGAAGGCAGGAAGATAAGGGGACAACAGAGGATGAGATGGTTGGATGGCCTCACTGATTCAGTGGATATGAGTTTGAGCAAACTCAGGGAAATAGTGAAGGACAGGGAAGCCTGGCATGCTGTAGTCTATGGGGTTGCAAAGAGTTGGACATGACCTAGCAACTGAACAACAACAAGAAGAAATTTGGCCAGGAGTGGAGCGCAAGTAAAGACAAAGAAGTAGGTAGTCAAGGGCATGGCAAACTCAAGGACATGCTAACTCTGCCCCTAGGCTAGATATATAAACAGTGTTCAATAGTCTCTTCTCACTTCTGCCTCAGCCAAGCAAAGTTCAAATATGCCACCCTCATTATTTCATTCCTCTTCTGACAGAAGTGCATAGCTAATATAATCTCGTACAGCAGGATCTACCTGCCTAGCATAGTGGCTGGAAGCCAGGATGCATCCAGTAAATATCTTAGAATGAATAAATGAACTAATGAACATTTGCTCTCCTCTGTACTAACAATAAATATCTGACATTGTATATATCAGGCTGTATGCTAACCTTTTCATCTGCATTATCTTATTTTATGGGCTTTCCTGGTGGCTCAGTGGTAAAGACTCCTCCTACAATGCAGGAGACACAGGAGACGCTGGTTCAATCCCTGGGTAGAAAAGTTCCCTGAGAGAAGGAAATGGCAACTCACTCCAGTATTCTTGCCTGGGAAATCCCATGGACAGAGGAGCCTTAGAGGTTAGTGTCCATGGCTTTGCAGAAAGTTGGCCACAACTTAGTGAATAAACAAAAACAATAGATAGATGGGTATTATTACTACCAAAAGGGGCAAGGCAGTTCTCCTGGGTCTTTAAGTTCACTAAACCCAAAAAAGATGTCCTTTTCGTTATAGGAGACTGCAATGCTAAAGTAGGAAGTCAAGAAACACCTGGAGTAACAGGCAAATTTGGTCTTGGAATGCAGAATGAAGCAGGGCAAAGACTAATAGAGTTTTGCCAAGAAAATGCACTGGTCATAGCAAACACCCTCTTCCAACAACACAAGAGAAGACTCTACACATGGACATCACCAGATGGTCAACACCAAAATCAGACTGATTATATTCTATGCAGCCAAAGATGGAGAAGCTCTATACAGTCAACAAAAACAAGACCAGGAGCTGACTGTGGCTCAGATCATGAACTCCTTATTGCCAAATTCAGACTTAAATTGAAGAAAGTAGGGAAAACCCCTAGACCATTCAGGTATGACCTAAATCAAATCCCTTATGATTATATAGTGGAAGTGAGAAATAGATTTAAGGGCCTAGATCTGATAGATAGAGTGTCTGATGAACTATGGAATGAGGTTCGTGACATTGTACAGGAGACAGGAATCAAGACCATCCCCATGGAAAAGAAATGCAAAAAAGCAAAATGGCTGTCTGGGGAGGCCTTACAAATAGCTGTGAAAAGAAGAGAAGCAAAAAGCGAAGGAGAAAAGGAAAGATACAAGCATCTGAATGCAGAGTTCCAAAGATTAGCAAGAAGAGATAAGAAAGCCTTCTTCAGCGATCAATGCAAATAAATAGAGGAAAACAACAGAATGGGAAAGACTAGAGAATTATTACCAAATTCAGACTTAAATTGAAGAAAGTAGGGAAAACCGTTAGACCTTTCAGGTTTGACCTAAATCATATCCCTGATGATTATACAGGGGAAGTGAGAAATAGATTTAAGGGACTAGATCTGATAGATAGAGTACCTGATGAACTATGGAATGAGGTTCATGACATTGTATGGGAGACAGGGATCAAGACCATCCCCATGGAAAAGAAATGCAAAAAAGCAAAATGGCTGTCTGGGGAGGCCTTACAAATAGCTATGAAAAGAAGAGAAGCGAAAAGCAAAGGAGAAAAGGAAAGATATCCCCATATGAATGCAGAGTTCCAAAGAATAGCAAGGAGAAATAAGAAAGCCTTCCTCAGCAATCAATGCAAAGAAATAGAGGAAAACAACAGACAGGGAAAGACTAGAAATCTCTTCAAGAAAATTAGAGATACCAAGGGAACATTTCATGCAAAGATGGGTTTGATAAAGGACAGAAATACTATGGACCTAACAGAAGCAGAAGATATTAAGAAGAGGTGGCAAGAATACACAGAACTGTACAAAAAAGAGCTTCACAACCCAGAAAATCATGATGATGTGATCACTCACCTAGAGCCAGACATCCTGGAATGTGAAATCAAGTGGGCCTTAGAAAGCATCACTACGAACAAAGCTAGTGGAAGTAATGGAATTGCATTTGGGCTATTTCAAATCCTGAAAGATGATGCTGTGAAAGTGCAAAACTCAATAGGCCAGCAAATTTGGAAAACTCAGCAGTGGCCACAAGACTGGAAAAAGTCAGTTTTCATTCCAAACCCAAAGAAAGGCAAAGCCAAAGAATGCTCAAACTGTCGCACAGTTGTAATCATCTTACATGCTAGTAAGATCAGTTCAGTTCAGTTCAATTGCTCAGTTGTATCCAGCACTTTGCCACCCCATTAATCCTCCCTGTCCACACCAACTCCCGGAGGTCACTCAAACTCATGTGCATCGAGTCGGTGATGCTCTCATCCTCTGCCGTCCCATTCTCCTCCTCCCCCCAATCCCTCCCAGCATCAGGGTCTTTTTCAATGTGTCAGCTCTTCTCATGAGGTGGCCAAATATTGGAGTTTAAGCTTTAGCATCAGTCTTTCCAATGAACACCCAGAACTGATCTCATTTAGGATGGACTGGTTGGATCTCCTTGCAGTCCAAGGGACTCTCAAGAATCTTCTCCAACACCACAGTTCAAAAACATCAATTCTTCAGTGCTCAGCTCTCTTCACTGTCCAACTCTCACATCCATACAAGGCCACTGGAAAAACCATAGCATTGACTAGACGGACATTTGTTCACAAATTAATATTTCTGCTTTTCAATATGCTATCTAGGTTGGTCATAACTTTCCTTCCAAGGAGTAAGTGTTTTTTAATTTCATGGCTGCAATCACCATCTGCAGTGATTTTGGAGCCCCCGCCCCCCAAAATAAAGTTTGATACTGTTTCCACTGTCTCCCCATCTATTTTCCATGAAGTGATGGAACAAGATGCCATGATCTTAGTTTACTGAATTTTGAGTTTTAAGCCAACATTTCCACACCTCTCTTTCACTTTCATCAGGAGGCTTTTCAGTTCCTCTTCACTTTCTGCCATAATGGTGATGTCATCTGCATATTTGAGGTTATTGATATTTCTCCCGGCAACCTTGATTCCAGCTTGTGCCTCTTCCAGCCCAGCGTTTCTCATGATGTACTCTGCATGTAAGGTAAACAAGCAGGGTGACAATATACAACCTTTGTGTATTCTTTTTCCTATCTGGAAACAGTCTGTTGTTCCATGTCCAGTTCTAACTGTTGCTTCCTGACCTGCATACAGANTTGGAAGGAATGATGCTAAAGCTGAAACTCCAGTACTTTGGCCACCTCATGAGAAGAGTTGACTCATTGGAAAAGATTCTGATGCTGGGAGGGATTGGGGGCAGGAGGAGAAGGGGACGACAGAGGATGAGAAGGCTGGATGGCATCACGGACTCGATGAACGTGAGTCTGAGTGAACTCTGGGAGACGGTGATGAGCAGGCAGGCCTGGTGTGCTGTGATTCATGGGGTCACAAAGAGTTGGACACGACTGAGTGACTGAACTGAACTGAACTGAACTGAATCCCATTACCCTCTGATGGAGAATAAGAGGCTTATGGAAGCTTCCTGATGGAAGAGACTGACTGAGAGGGAAACTGGATCTTGTTCTGATGGGTGGGGCCATGCTCAGTAAATCCTTAATTTTCTGTCAATGGGTGGGGCTGTATTCCCTCCCTGTTATTTGACCTGAGGCCAAACTATGGTGGAAGTAATAAAGATAATGGTGACCTCCTTTGAAAGGTCTCATGCCACACTCAGTGCCCCCAATCCTGCAGCAAGCCACCACCGACCCGTGCCTCCACTGGAGACTCCTGGACACTCATGGGCAAGTCTGGATCAGTCTCTTGTGGGGTCACTGCTCCTTTCTCCTGGGTCCTGATGTACATAAGATTTTATTTGTGCCCTCCAAGAGTCTGTTTCCCAGTCCTGTGTAAATTCTGGTGGCTCTATGGTGGGGTATTTGGTGACCTCTTCCAAGAGGGCTTATGACATACCATGGTTTACTGCACCCATAGTCCCTGCCCCTGCAGGAACCCAATGCTGACCCATACTTCCGCAGGAGACACTCAAACACAGTTCTGTCTCAGTCACTGTGGGGTCTCTGAGTCCTGGTGCACACAAGGTTTGTTTGAGCACTCTGAGTATCTCTGGTGGGTATGGGGTTTGATTCTAAATGCTATTTCACCCCTCCTACTGTCTTGCTGGGGCTTCTCCTTTGCCCTTGGACATGGAGTATCTCCTCAAAGTCACTCCAGTGCCACACAGCCACCTTGTCTAACTCAGTGAAACTATGAGCCATGCTGTGTAGGGCCACCCAAGACGGATGGGTCATGGTGGAGAGTTCTGAAAAAACATGGCCCACTGGAGAAGGGAATGGCAAGCCACTTCAGTATTCTTGCCTTGAGAACCCCATGAACAGTATGAAAAGGCAAAAAGAAAGGTGAACTCCCCAATATGCTACTGGAGATCAGTGGAGAAATAACTCCATAAAGTATGAAGAGAAGGCGCCAAAGCAAAAACAACACCCAGCTGTGGATGTGACTGGTGATGGGAGAAAAGCCCAATGCTGCAAAGAGCACTATTGCATAGGAACTGGAATGTTAGGTCCATGAACCAAGGCAAATTGGAAGTGGTCAAAAAGGAGGTGGCAAGAGTGAACATCAACATTTTAGGAATCAGTGAACTAAAATGGACTGGAATGGGTGAATTTAACTCAGATGACCATTATATCTACTACTGTGGGCAGGAATCCCTTAGAAGAAATGGAGTAGCCATTATAGTCAACAAGAGAGTCTGAAATGCAGTGCTTGGGTGCAATTTCAAAAATGACAGGATGATCTCTGTTCATTTCCAAGGTAAACCATTCAATAGCACAGTAATCCAAGTCTATGCCCCAAACAGTAATGCTGAAGAAGTTGGAGTTGAATGGTTCTATGAAGACCTACAAGACCTTCTAGAACTAACGCCCCTAAAAGATGTCCTTTTCATTATAGGGGACGGGAATGCAAAAGTAGGAAGTTAAGAAACACCTGGAGTAACAGGCAAATTTGGCCTTGGAATACGGAATGAAGTAGGGCAAAGGCTAATAGAGTTTGCCAAGAGAATGCACTGGTCATAGCAAAAACACTCTTCCAACAACACAAGAAAAGACTCTACACATGGACATTACCAGATGCTCAATATGGAAATCAGACTGATTATATTCCTTGCAGCTGAAGATGGAGAAGATCTAAGTCAGGAAAAACAAGACCAGGAGCTGACTGTGGCTCAGATCATGAACTCCTTATTGCCAAATTCAGACTTAAATTGACGAAAGTAAGGAAAACCACTATACCATTCAGGTATGACCTAAATCAAATCCCTTACAATTATACAATAGAAGTGAGAAATAGATTCAAGGGACTAGATCTGATAGAGTGCCTAAAGAACTATGGATGGAGATTTGTGATATTGTACAGGAGGCAGTGATCAAGACCATCCACAAGAAAAGAAACAAAAAAAGGCAAAATGGTTGTCTGAGGAGGCCTTACAAATAGCTATGAAAAGAAGAGAAGTGAAAGGCAGGAGAAAAGGAAAGATATACCCATCTGAATGCAGAGTTCCAAAGAATAGCAAAGAGACATAAGAAAGCCTTCCTCAGTGATCAATGCAAAGAAATAAAAGAAAATAATAGAATGGGAAAGATCTCTCTTGAAGAGATCTCTTCAAGAAAATTAGAGATACCGAGGGAAAATTTCATGCAAAAATGGGCATACTAAAGGACAGAAATGGTATGGACTTAATAGAAGCAGAAGACATTAAGAAGAGGTGGCAAGAACATACAGAAGAACTGTAAAAAAGAAATGTTCACAACCCAGATAATCACGATGGTGTGATCACTCACCTAGAGCCAGTTATCCTGGAGTGCGAAGTCAAGTGGGCCTTAGGAAGCATTGCTACAAACAAAGCTAGTGGAGATGATGGAATTCCAGTTGAGCTATTTGAAATCCTAAAAGATGTTGCTGTGAAAGTGCTGCACTCAGTATGCCAGCAAATTTGGAAAACTCAACAGTGGCCACAGGACTGAAAAATGTCAGTTTTCATTCCAGTCCCAAAGAAGGGCAATGCCAAAGAATGTTCAAACTACTGCACAATTACACTCATCTCACACGCTAGCAAAGTAATGCTCAAAATTCTCCAAGCCAGGCTTCAATAGTACATGAACTGAGAACTTTCAGATATTCAAGCTGGATTTAGAAAAAGCAGAGGAACCAGAAATCAAATTGCCAACATCCAGTGGATCATCAAAAAAGCAAGAGAGTTCCAGGAAAACATCTATTTCTGCATTATTGACCATGCCAAAGCCTTTGACTGTGTGGATCGCAACAAACTGTGGAAAATTCTTAAAGAGATGAGAGTATTAGACCACCTGACCTGTCTCCTGAGATATCTGTAAGCAGGTCAAGAAGCAACAGTTAGAACTGGACATGGAACAGCAGACTGGTTGCAAATTGGGAAAGGAGTACGTTAAGAGAGTATACTGTCACCCTGCTTATTTAACTTATATGCAGAGTACATCATGAGAAATGCTGGACTGGATGAAGCACAAGCTGGACTCAAGATTGCTGGGAGAAATACCAATAACCTCAGATATGCAGATGACACCACTTAGAGTAGAAAGTAAAGAACTAAAGAGCCTCTTGTTGAAAGTGAAAGAGGTGAGTGAAAAAGTTGGCTTAAAATTCAACATTCAGAAAACTAAGATCATGGCATCTGGTCCCATCACTTCATGGCAAATAGATGGGGAAAGAGTGACAGACTTTATTTTGGGGGCTCCAAAATCACTGCGGATAGTGACAGTAGCCATGAAATTTAAAGATTCTTGCTCTTTGGAAGAAAAGTTATGACCAACCTAGACAGCATATTAAAAAGCAGAGACATTACTTTACCAACAAAGGTCCATCTAGTCAAAGCTTTGGTTTTTCCAGTAGTCATGTATGGAAATGAGAGTTGGACCATAAAGAAAGCTGAGCACTGAAGAATTGATGCTTTTGAACTGTGGTGTTGGAGAAGACTCTTGAGAGTTCCTTGGACTGCCAGGAAATCCAACCAGTCCATCCTAAAGGAAATCAGTCCTGAATATTCATTGGAAGGACTGATGCTGAAGCTGAAGCTCCAATACTTTGGCCACCTGATGNTTTGAACTGTGGAATTGGAGAAGACTCTTGAGAGTCCCTTGGACTGAAAGAGATCCAACCAGCCCATCCTAAAGGAGATCAGTCCTGGGTGTTCATTGGAAGGACTGATATTGAAGCTGAAACTCCAATACTTTGGCCACCCTGATGCTGGGAAAGATTGAAGGCAGGAGGAGAAGTGGACGACAGATGATGAGATGGTTGGATGGCATGACCAACTCTCTGGACATTAGTTTGAGTAAGCTCTGGGAGTTGGTGATGGATGGACAGGGAAGCCTGGCATGCTGCAGTCCATGGGGTCACAAAGAGTCGGACATGACTGAGAGACTGAACTCAATCTTAAGCATAAATAGCATGTTGCTGTTTAGTTGTTAAGTCTAACTCTTTTGCTTTGTCTGTTTTGTGAGTTGTCTGATTCTTTTCTTAGTTGTCTTAGACAACTGACTCTTTTGAGACCCCATCAACTGTAGTTCATCAGACTTCTCTGTCCATGGGATTTCCAGGCAAGAATACTGGAGTGGGTTGCCATTTCCTTCTCAGGGAGACCTTCCTGACCTAAGGATGGTACGTGCATCTCCTGCTTCGCAGGGAGATTCTTTTTACCACTGAGCCACCAAGGAAGCCCAGAAATAACATACACCCAAACAAAACACCTCAGATCTCTCATCCTAAGCTAGCTGGAAGAAGGTTGCGCAGAGAGTGAACTTAGGTCAGTTTTCAAAGGAAGGAAAAGATCTCTCAGGTGAGCACAGTCTAGAAAGGCCAGATGTGGTTAGGCTGCCTCCAAAGGATGGGTCCAACAGCCCAGATGTGTGCAGGAATATAATTTCCCAATTTAAAAATCAGCACACAAGGTTTAAGAATTTGGTTGTTATTTTTTAAACTGAGGTATAAAATAACATAATCTTATATCTAATCTTAAGTGCATGCTAGATTATCTTTTTACATATGAATACAACCCAGTAATCCCACCCAGATCAAGATGCAGAATATTTCCACAACCTATAAGGTTCCCAGTACGCACAGTGGTTTGTAGTCAACAAAGGAAAATGATTTAAAATCAGAACAGAAAGCCAGAAGGCAGGTAGGGAACTTTGAAACCTGGGCAGACTAAAGGCTGGATTTGGGGGAGGATATTAACTAAGAATAAGACAAACTCGATTTTTGTATCCTCTTCATGGTGGGTATAGAGAGCTTCTGTGATTCAATTCAGTATGCTGATTGATCCTCACTATGACTTTGCCATATAGTAAAGACTGAGCCCTTTTTTGCACATAAGTAAACAGAAGCACCCCCATTTAGAAATGAATGTCTAGAATTTGCACTGCGGATCCAGCCACGTGGCAGAGCGAAAGTTGGAAGGCTTGGCGTCAGGTTACCTAGCAGTGCCAATCCGGTCCGCCCATTGGCAGGCTTCCCAGGCTTCAGGTATAAAGGTTCAGGCCGACAGCCTTGAAACTTTAGTGAACCCCGCAGCAGGAACTTTGATCTCCCCAGAGGCCGTGCACCTCTACAGTTTGGTGCCCCAGGCAGAACGGTGCGGAGACCTATATGAGGCTGGACCCCAGGTATATTAGGAGAGGCCATAGCCTTGCTTAACTCTCCCAGGGACTCATCTGAGGCTCTTTGAGCTTAAAAGCGGGGAGCAAGCCGAATGTCCTAGAAAGGATAATTATTATTTTAAATCTGAGGATTAGAATGCAATAATCCAAGGGTTCAGGAAACCATTGCACAGGCATAGTGCCTCTTGGCATCAAGGACAACGCTAGGCAAACATGTTGAAAAGCTCTGCCTTAGAACAGCAAAGGCAGCTCTAGATTAAGGCAACAAACCCGAAGTGTACACCACTGAGGAATAGAGAAGACATCAGAGAAACACTGAAACATCTGCAATAGCAGCGTGAGGGGCATTCTGCCTGGTTCCAACGGAGGCAGGAGGAGGCACCCCGTAAGTAGAAGAGCCCGGAGACCAGAGCTCCTGTGCCCTGCAGAGCTCACTCTGAGATCCGTGTGTGCTTGTGCGTTGCAGGATGGCCAGCTCCAGCAGAGCTTCCTCAGGAACCGGCACCTGCTGCCTGATGTGGTGCCTGGAGCGGCTCCTCTTGGGACCCGAGCGCCTCCTGCGGGGCAGAAACCGGCTTTACCAGGATGGAGCCCGCCGAGCCGCGGCCCTCACGCCCGCCGGGTGCCCAAACGTGCTCACCCCGGACCGCATCCCCGAGTTCTGCATCCCCCCGCGACTCGTGCCCTGCCCGACTCTGACTGCAATCCGAGACTCCTGGGGCGAACAAGCAGGGACTGACGACGGCGCGGGGCGCACGGACTGGGACCCGCGCTCGCAGGCCGCACTCTCGCTGCCGCACCTGCCCCGGGCGCGCACTGCCTACGGCTTCTGCGCGCTGCTCGAGAGCCCGCACACCCGCCGCAGGGAGTCGCTCTTCCTCGGGGGCCCGGGCGCCGCCGCGCTCCCGCCCGCGCCCCGTCCCCGGGCCCACACCTACGGGGGCGGCGGCGGAAACGACTCCCGCACCCCCCGGGCGAGAGCGCCCATTGCGCCCCGCGAGGCCCGCAGTGGCTCGCTCCTGGACGCGCTCGGTCCCGGGCCCCGCTGCCGCCGCTTCCTGCGCACTTCCGAGGAGATGCTGCGCCGCGTGCTGCGGACCCAGAGGAACCGAGACCTGGCCCGCGCCTGCTCTGTTTCCAGCGGGGACGGAGACGACGAGGACGAGAACGAGGGCCCCTCCGGCTCCGGATCCCCGGCGCGGGCCCCCGGCGCGTCCCCCTCGCCAACTCCCAACCCGCTCCCCGAGCGCCTGGAGGCCGAGGGCACCGTAACGCTGGGGCGCGCCGGGGGCGCCCTGCGCCTGGCCGCTGAGTACAGTAGGGCCAGCGGGCGCCTCCGGGTCCGGCTGCTCCGTGCCGAGGGCCCGGCCGGAGGGGCCGCCGAGCCCCGCGCGCCCGTCGGCTGCCGGATCAGCTTCGTCCTGAAGCCGCGGGGCGCCGTGGTCCGGCGGAGCCGCAGGGCCGTCTGGGAGCAGGACTTGTGCTTGGACGGGCTCTCGGAGGACGAGGTGCGCCGCCTGGCCGTGCGCGTCAAGGCCGAGACCCGGGGCCGCGGGCTGGAGCGGGGCCGCCCGCTGGGCCAGGGCGAGCTGCTGCTGGGCCCCCTCCTGCTCCTCTGAGGGCGCGCTCTGCCGCGGGGCCTCTCGGACACCGACCGCCGCTTTGTACAAAATAAACGTGTTTTCATTCTTCTCCTCAGGTCTTTGTTTACTCAGGTCCAGTATTGGCAGAGATGATATTGGATTAATTACCATGATAAAGGATGCTATATTTTGTGTTGTTCAGTCGCTAAATAGTGTCTCAGTCTTTGCGACCTCACAGACTGTAGCACTCCAGGCTTCCCTGTCCTTCATTATCTCCCAGAGTTTGCTCAAACTCATGTCCATTGAGTCAATGATGCCATTCAACCGTCTTCATCCTCTGTCAGCCCCTTCTCCTTCTGCCCTCAATCTTTCACACCAGGGTCTTTCCCACTGAGTCGGCTCTTTGCATCATGTGGCCAAAGTGTTAGAGTTTCAGCTTCATTGGTGCTTTAAATGAATATCCAGGGTTGGTTTCCTTCGAGATTGACTGGTTTGAACTCCTTGCTGTCCAAGGGACTCTCAAGAGTCTTCTCCAGCACCACAATTCAAAAGCCTCAACTTTTTGGTGCTCAGCCTTTATGATCCAACTCCCATATCCATGCATGACTATTGTAAAAACCATAGCTTTGGCTATGAGGGGGCTTCCCTGGTAGCTCAGACTGTGAAGAATCTGCCTGCAATGGATCAGGAAGATCCCCTGAAGAAGGCAGTGGCACCCCCCAGTATCCATGCCTGGGGAATTCCACAGACAAAAGAGCCTGCAGGCTACAGTCCAAGGGGTTGCAGAGTCAGACCCAACTGTGACTAACACAACACACTCGTCTGTGGATATTTTGTGTATATACTGTCAACATTCTTTTTCAGTAAACAGTATGGAGTTTTGCAGTGGTGTTTCCCAATGTGGATAACCAATGGCATTTCCTGTGTTACCCAGGGTCTTGTTGAGAGATAAGAAATCACAAGAAGTATTAAATTTAGAGGGTTTCCTGATGGTCTGTTTGCTCCAATATCCTCATTTTGAGGTTGGTTCATTCTACAACATCCATTGAAACCATCTTAGAACGTGAATTACTTTTGAAGCATGCTATATTTTGTGTTGTTCAATCACTAAATAGTGTCGCAGTCTTTGCGACCTCACGGACTGTAGCACTCCAGGCTTCCCTGTCCTTCATTATCTCTCAGAGTTTGCTCAAACTCATGTCTATTGAGTCAATGATGCCATTCAACCGTCTTCATCCTCTGTCAGCCCCTTGATCAAGAAAATGAGATGGAGAGAGAGAAACTGACTTGTTAAAGGTCAGCAGTGAACTGTTAGTAGGAACTCCAATCTCATATTCTTGGCTACATCTTGGAAAAACATAGGAAGAATTGAAACATTTTCATATTCTGAGCTTAAATAATAATTGTAGTAGTTTTACAAATATTAACATTTAATTCTTAAAACAACCTTAAAAACTGGTATGGCTATATCCCCATTTTAGAGATGAGAGTATGGAGGTACAGAATAAAGACAAGCAGAATTTGCACCTAAGTTATCAGTATTTTCCTCATTAAGCTGTATAAGTAATACTGCAATGTCTGAAAAGCTTATCTTACTAGTGTTATGAAACTGCAACTTATATCTGAGATTGTTGACTCTGAGGCTGAGGTCTCCTCACATTTCTCACCCTCCAGTAGAAAAGCAAATACATTAAAATGAGTGATTTATTATCTCAAGCTGCTGACATCAGACATTGAGATGAGCTGGGTCTACGATTGACTGAGGTGGAAACTAAGGACCGCAGAGTCATAGAAAAAAGGGGTACTAGTCTTATTGGCACCAGGTGAGCTAGTGTGCTAGGGCAGAGTCAAGAGTACCTATAATGGCATTCTTCCTCCTCTGGCTTCTGATGCTAATATAGGTTTTGTGTGGTGGTTTAGTCACTTGGGCTTCCCTGGTGGCTCAGCTGATAAAAGAATCTACCTGCAATGTGGGAGACCTGGGCTCGATCCCTGAGTTGGGAGGATCCCCTAGAGAAGGAAATGGTTACCCACTCCATTATTTTGGCCTGGCGAATTCCATGGACAATGCAGGCCATGGGGTCACAAGGAGTTGGACATGACTGTGCGAACTTCATTTTTTTTTTTTTTAAGTCACTAAGTTTTGTCTGACTCTTGGAACCCCATGGGTAGCCCACCAAGCTCCTCTATCCATAAAATTTTCCAGGCAAGAATATTGGAGTGGATTGCCACTTCTTTCTCCAAGGGACCTTCCAAACCCAGGGACCGAACCCACATCTGCCTTATGGGCAGATTCTTTACCACTGAGCCACCAGGGAAGCCCAATAATAGGTTTACTATGTTTTAAAGGATGATTTTCCTTCATCCCTCAAATTCATTGCCAGCCAGGCATATTACTTCCTTTCTTATGCATATAGGAGGAAAATGTATCCTAAATGAGGGCTGAAAATATTTAAACAAGTAGTGTACTGTTAAATATGACTACATTATCAGTCTGGGTTTGGAAATGGTTTCTGCTTTTACTAAGCTGCTGACAGTTTTATCCATTGGTGCTCATGAAAAATGCTATTTAGAAAAGAGTTTCAGTTTTAGTAATAGCTCAGGCATAAACTGAAGATGGGTTATTATGATAGATATTTATAATGACATTCACTGAACAAATGTGAAGAGTGTGAATTCACTGACTGTCAAAATCAGTCACATCAGGAAGCTCAAAGTGATTGATTGACTGAATGAGTGATGACATCACGGTAGTTCATGTCTTTAACACGTTCTTTTATCTACTCACAGTCACTGTTTCCTTGGTCTTCAAACCAATGCTTTAAGAAGAAAAAATATAAATATATATATATATGGCTTCCTTGGTGGCTCAGACAGTAAAGAATTCACCTGCAATGAAGGAGACCCCGGTATATAATATATATAAAACCTTAATCATTTAATTTTTTAATACTAACAGATTGCATTGATGGCTCAAATCAGAATATTCCAGAAAACATTATAACCACAATTGTCACTAGATTATATACAAATAACAATTTTGGGACAGAAGTGTAATTTTATTAAGAAGGTAAATCAGGGCAAATCAGGGACCTAAGTTTTCCATGAAATAACAGTTTGGGAATACCCAAACAGAATCTCCATTAATGTTAAGTCACAGTTGAGTAAATAATATAATAGCCTAATCAAAAAGATTTTAAATGACTTACATAGAATCATTAATCATAAAACCATGTAATGTTAGAGTTGAAAAGAATGCTGAGAATCATTTTGTACAAATCCATGTATCATAGAAGAGGACCAGAGAGGCAAATTGCCGATTGCCCCATATTATACAATTAGTAAAAGAGCTATTCACACAGATCTGTCTCCATTTTGCTCTTGAACCAGTGTTTCCAAGAAAGAAAAAATACTTGCACATAAATTATTTTACAACCGATCTAATGTGAATTTTTTGCATTTAAGGAATCTTATTTAGAGCTAGAGCTCATTTTTGTGAGAACATCAGTCTTTCTAGGGGCAAATTTGGTTTCTATTTTGCTGTCCTCTAGTGGATTCCTAGAGTGTTCTGGCAGTGGGTCTGTCTTCTTCCTATTGGACCATTTCAACCAATCCAATGCCAGAACACAATGACCTTGAAGATGTGTGCTAATACCAGATGACAGGAAGAGTCACATCACAAAAATAACTAAATATAGCTATCTGAGCATAAAAGGTGCCAAAATATTTTAGATTAAAAAAAAAAAACTTTCCCAGTAATAATGAAGCTGGGTGTGTGTGTCAACAGTTTGTTGGTTGCAGAAAACTGCTTTAAGAGTTCTCATGTTTCCAGTTGAGCTTTGGGTACCCATATCTTTCCCGTGAATGACACAGCACAATCCTGTCTCTTTGTGGTTTAATATCTGAACATATTAAAAAAAAAAAAAACCTGTACAACAATGGGAAATATGTCGATTTAAATAACATTAAGTGCAAATTTAAAATCAAATCAACATTTTGGTCACTTAGCCTTGCTAAGACAATGCATTCTACATCTAAAATATTAGCTTTAATATGATTGAAACATGCCTAGAATATTGTTTCTTTAGAATCTAATTTTCTTTTACCCAGACTTCAACAATTCTCCCTAAATCCATCCCCAGGACCTAGGTAAAAATTACTCTTTTAGTCAAAGATATTTGAGAGACAGAGCAAGAAGTGGATACTATGTGATCCCTATGACATTAAAGTAATAAAAATATATAAGTGGATAAAAAGGTACCAAAGAGGTTCATTTAGAACATCTATCATGTTCAAGATGCTACATTTGTAAATGTAAATAAGACATAAAATGTCCTTGCTCATAGGGAATTAAGTTTCCAAAGCCAGGGGAAGAGATAGACAATAAACAAATAATTTTAGTAGTGTTTAAGAAAATTAAATGTGCTAATGGTGAAGAGTGTGACTAGGGTGAAGGGGACCTTGGATTAGATGGTTAAGAAAGGCTTGTATACTGACACTGAGCCTCTTATGGTTACATACATATTACTATCATATTTTAATCCAATATCCTGATCTGAGGACTTCCTGACCTCCCAGGGGATCTGACAAGTGTTTTCCTAGGAATTCTGCTAGTAAGTTATCACTAGTGAGAAATACTTCCTGTGGGGTTCAGCATTGCTATGTAGGAGATCTGCCTCCAAGCTTATTAGCTCAACAGATGAAATTGACTTGAGGCAGCCAATAGAGTTTATAAACCCAATTTTCACTACAGTGCATAATTTGGCATGGCAAAATCCCGTAGCTAAGGATTTATTATGGTGCCATGAATAGTCTGGCATTCATTTGAGAGGATTAAAACTCTGGTCAGATTAGGCCTTCAGGATATTAAGAAGCAAATAGCAACATGATTTTTTTCTGCAATGTTATAATTTTCAAACAAAAATTTTTAAATATTTATTTATTTCAATTTATTTGGCTGCGTGAGTCTTAGTTGCTGCATGTGGGATTTAGTTCCCTGACCAGGAATTTAACCCAGGCCCCCTTGCATTGGAAGCATGGCATCTTAGCCACTGGCCCACCAGAGAAGTTGGAGTCTTACCCACTGGACCACCAAGGAAGTACTTCAAGCAAATTTTTATCCTTGTATGCTTAAATCGTCTCACAGACAATTTGGGCTAGTTACTCATAGTGTACCTGGGGTAGATGCTGTAGTCTGTCTCCTTCAACACACAGTCCAAACCCTTATTGCTTTAATTTCTGTGCTATAGAGGCTAGAGGAATAAAAAGTTGCCTTCCCAGGCCCCTTTTCAGGTAAGGACAGCCAAGCAACTGCCTACGGCCAATGAAAGATGGGGAGAAGTCAGCAGATGGGGTCTCTGCCCCTTCCCTCTCCCTGCTAGGACACAAGGTACCTGAGAAATGGCAGACATCATGCAGGACAGTAAAATAACCTTTGTTGTTGCTCTTCAGTCACTCGGTAGTGTCCGACTCTTTATGACCCCATGGATTGCAGCATGCCAAGTTTCCCTGTCCTTCATCATCTCCCAGAGCTTGCTCAAACTCATATCCACTGAGTTCCTGATGTTATCCAACCATCTCATTCTCAGTCATCCCCTTCTTCTTCTCCTGCCTTCAATCTTTCCCAGCATCAGGGTCTTTCCAACGAGTCAGTTCTTTGCACCAGGTGGCCAAAATACTAGAGCTTCAGCTTCAGCATCAGGCCTTTCAATTAATATTCAGGATTGATTTCCTTAGGAGTGACTGGTTTGATCTCCTTGTAGCGCAAGGGACTCTCAAGAGTCTTTTCCAACACCACAGTCTGAAAGCATCAATTGTTTGGCACTCAGCTTTCTTTATGGTCCAATTCACACATCTATACATGACTGCTGGAAAAACTACAGCTTTGGCTAGACAGACCTTTGTTGGCGAAGTAATGTCTCTGCTTTTTAATATGCTGTCTAGGTTGGTCATAACTTTCCTTCCAAGGAGTAAGCGTCTTTTAATTTCATGGCTGCAGTCACCATCTGCAGTGATTTTGGAGTGGAAAAAAATAGTCTGTCCTTGCTTCCATTGTTTCCCCATCTATTTACCATGAAGTGATGAGATCGGATGCCATGATCTTTGTTTTTTGAATACTGAGTTTTAAACCAACTTTTTCACTCTTCTCTTTCACTTTCATCAAGAGGCTCTTTAGTTCTTCTTCACTTTCTGCCATAAGGGTAGTGTCATCTGTCTATCTGAGGTTACTGATATTCCAACTTGTGCTTCATCCAGCCCAGCATTTCTGTATGGGCTTCATCCAGCCNTCTCTTTCACTTTCATCAAGAGGCTCTTTAGTTCTTCTTCACTTTCTGCCATAAGGGTAGTGTCATCTGTCTATCTGAGGTTACTGATATTCCAACTTGTGCTTCATCCAGCCCAGCATTTCTGTATGGGCTTCATCCAGCCCAGCATGATACATTCTGTATAGAAGTTAAATAAACAGGGTGACAATATACATCCTTGACGCACTCCTTTCCCAATTTGGAACCAGTCTGTTGTTTCATGTCTAGTTCTAACTGTTGCTTCTTGACCTTTTTTGTGTAGTTTTTCTCTGTATTCTTGCCACCTCTTCTTAATATCTTCTGTTTTTGTTAGGTCCATACCATTTCTGTCCTTTATCGTGTCTACCTTTTCATGAAATGTTCCCCTGGTATCTCTAATGTTCTTGAAGAGATATCTAGTCTTTCCCAAATGATCTTGGCTCCGCAATAACATCACCAATCCTCCATGCTAGCTCTGGACAGCCTAAACTCAAAGTTCCTGTTTATGAGACGAATACATCCTTTACCTGTTTCAGCCATTGTCAAGTATTCAGATGTATATGAACACAATCTTAACTGATACAGACAATACCTGTTTTACAGAGAAGGACATTTCTTTTTTTTTTTAATTTAAATTTATTTATTTTAATTGGAGGCTAATTACTTTACAATATTGTATTGGTTTCTACTCAGAAGAATTTTAAAACTTTCATGAGGTCTTGCACTAAGTAAATCACAAATTTAATTACAGACCTCTCAGACCTCCATGCTCACTGCTTTTTTCACATCTCATCNTTTTTTTTTTTAATTTAAATTTATTTATTTTAATTGGAGGCTAATTACTTTACAATATTGTATTGGTTTCTACTCAGAAGAATTTTAAAACTTTCATGAGGTCTTGCACTAAGTAAATCACAAATTTAATTACAGACCTCTCAGACCTCCATGCTCACTGCTTTTTTCACATCTCATCTTTCCTCATGTAAGCTATTAAAAAAATATTTAAGTACAACTGGCATACAATAAATTGCAGTTGTTTCAAGTATACAATTTCAAGAGTTTTGACATATACATGCACCCTTGTGAGACCAACACCAAAATCAAGATAATGAACACATTCCTGATTCCTAATAGCTTCTTTATGCTCCTTTGTAATCCCTTTCTCCTGCTCTCTTCACCTCCCCTCTCTAGTCCTCAGGGAACCATCTGCTTTCTTCACTACAGATTAGTTTACAAAATTTTATGTAAATAGAGAAATTATATATTTGGAGTCAGTGGGAGGATTGCCTTCTTTCACATAGTATTAGTATTTTGAGGTATATCCATATTTTTTTCCATATCAATAGTGTGTTTCTTTATACTACTAAATGAAGGGCTATTGAATGGATAAACCACAACTCTTTTATTTATTCACCTGTTTGTAACTATTTTCTATTCCTCATACTTGTTATTTGTTTTTTTCCCCCCCTTTTCCTTCTTTTTCTGCATTGTTTTGTTTTAACTGAGCATTTTATAGGATTTCATTTTCTCTTCTCCCTCTTCATATCAATTATATTTCTTTTAAAATTTCTTTAGTGGTTGCCTTGTTGCTTGCAGTATACATTTACAACTATCTGTGTGTGTGTTAGTCACTTAGTTGTGTCTGATTCCTGGCAACCCCATGAATTGTAGCCTGCCAGGATCCTCTGTCCATGAAATTTCCCAGGCAAGAATACTGGAGTGAGTTGCCAGCTGTTTCTCTAGGGGATCTTCCCAACCCAGGGATCAAATCCAGGTTTCCTGCATTGCAGGCAGATTCTTTACCATCTGAGCCACCAGGGGAGCAGCTAGAGAAAAGTTGACCCCCAGATGGATAAACAACAAAACCCTATTGTATAGCACAGGGAACAACTATATTCAATATCCTGTGAAAAATCATAATGGAAAACAAATATATAAATATATGTGTGTGTGTGTATATGTATATATATATATATAATCACTTTACTGTAAAGCAAAAATTATCATTATCTTATAAATCAACTATATTTGAATAGAATACATTTTTTTAAAAAAAAAGAACATCTGACCCCATTTAGGAAGCTAGACTTCCAGAACCAGAATTCACCTATTAATGGAGATTTAGATTGTTTCTAGTTTTTCACTATTCCAAATAAAACTACTGTGACTATTCATGTACAAGATTTTGTGTGAGCATACACTTTCATTTCTCTTAGGTAAATCCCTTGAGTGGATCATCATATAAGAAAGTGACAAAATGGTTATACCATTTAACTTTCCCACCAACATGTCAGAGTTCTGTTTGCCCTACATCCTCACCAAAGCTTGCACATATAAATATCTTTTGAAGGAAACACATATTCAAAGTTTCTATACATATATTTTTACATTTTACAAAGTTTCTATTCTGTTGCTTATGTGTTGTTATAACCATGTACCTCAGTCCCCTCAAGAATTTTGATGACAGTTTTATTTTAATAATTAAAATGTAACATTAATAATTAGGCAAAGGTCTCAATTAGGGCAGAATTGCAAAGTAATGTAACCATTATCATCTTGGTTTAACATAGCTATAAAATATCTGGGTGTATTAAAAGAATCCTAGAACATCAGAATTTTTTAAATATTCAATGACAATTCCTTTCTAGTTTCATGAATCATTGAACTTCTTTCCCAAAGACAGTAATTCAGTCATTTAAAACAATTCAGATAAAAGAGAGTTATCATAGATCAGGATCAAATTTTGTGAGAGTCAGTTAAAGGAAACAACTATATCACTAGAGAAAAGTCTGAATATATGGAGCTTAGAGACACTGTTAGTTTTCTGGTAGGTAGGTTAATAGAAATCATCTTTGTCAAGGGGCTGACAATCTCTTCTTTCCTTTCTGTATCACCCTGAAGCTGGGGAGCAGAAATATGAGCTATCTGGTTCCATCAGAGCTAGAACACAGATGCAGGGCCAGTTTCTGATAGCCTTTTGTCCAAGGTGCCACTCCACATACAAATCTGGGCCTAGAGACTGCAGCAACTCTCCAAGTGGTGGTCATTGACAGTAAATTCATTTTTTGAAAGAGGAGTTCATGTTCAAAGTCAGAGGGACATGGATTTCAGATCTCACTGATGTTTACTATCCATGTCTCTTGGTCACGTCAATTAGCTTTTCTAAATGTCATTTCTTCATTAGAAGAGACGTAATAATGTTACCTACCACATAGGATTTGTGTAAAGATTAAAGGAGATAATGAATTCAATGTCCTCTGCACAGGGCCTGTTATGTAGAACCACTCAGTAAATAGTAGTTCTATTTTTGGTTTCTTCATAATGGATGACATATCTGGACTTGTCCTCCAAGCTTCTGGAATATTCAGTAGTTGCTTATCCTGTAGCTGGAACCCGACATCTAAGGGATTTAGTAGATAAGTTATACTCATATGAATCATTTGAGGAACAATACAAATTGCCAAAGCAAATGTTACAAATAATAGTGATCTAGACAAGGATTCTTAAAAAGGGGAATTGAGAAATGAGAAAGGCTCTGACTTTTATTTAATACTGATGTTCCAGACATTGTACTAGAGACACAAATCAGTATTAGATAACTTTGTGCCACTGCCAGGTGATAAAAAGACTTTTTAACAGCCAGGACATGGAAGCAACCTAGATGTCCACTGACAGATGAATGGATAAAATGTGGTACCAAACAGTGGAAACAGTGTCAGACTTTATTTTGGGGGGCTCCAAAATCACTGCAGATGGTGACTGCAGCCATGAAATTAAAAGACGCTTACTCCTTGGAAGAAAGGTTATGACCAACCTGGATAGTATATTCAAAAGCAGAGACATTACTTTGCCGACTAAGGTCCGTCTAGTCAAGGCTATGGTTTTTCCTGTGGTCATATATGGATGTGAAAGTTGGACTGTGAAGAAAGCTGAGCGCCGAAGGATCAATGCTTTTGAACTGTGGTGTTGGAGAAGACTCTTGAGAGTCCCTTGGACTGCAAGGAGATCCAACCAGTCCATTCTGAAGGAGATCAACCCTGGGATTTCTTTGGAAGGAATGATGCTAAAGCTGAAACTCCAGTACTTTGGCCACCTCATGCGAAGAGTTGACTCA
>SJYX01018108.1:206838-219328 GCA_006410675.1 Oreotragus oreotragus
CCTTCAACATGGGATAGCTCCTCTAGGCCCTCCTGAGCCCGTGCAGCCACCGCTCCTTGGATGTGAGGTTGTGTACATAGAAAACCCTAAAGATAGTATCCAAAAATTATTAGAGCTAATCAGTGAATCTGGCAAAGTTGCAGGATACAAAATCAATACACAGATATCACTTGCATTTCTATATACTAACAATTAAAAATCAGAAGGATAAATTAATGAATCAATCCCATTCACCATTACAACAAAAAGAGTTAAATATCTAGGAATAAACTTACCCAAGGAGACAAAAGAACTGTACACAGAAAATTATAAGACACTAATGAAAGAAATCAAAGATGACATAAACAGATGGAGAGATACTCCACGTTCCTGGGTAGAAAGAATCAATATTGTGAAAATGACTATATTACCAAATGCAATCTACAGATTCAATGCAACCCCTATCAAATTATCAATGGCATTTTTCACAGAACTAGAACAAAAATTTCACAATTCATATGGAAACACAAATAGCCAAAGCAGTCTTGAGAAAGAAGAATGGAGCTGGAGGAATCAATCTTCCTGACTTCAGATTATACTATAAAGCTATGGTCATCAAGATAGTATGGTACTGGCATAAAAACAGAAATATAGACCAGTGGAACAAGATAGAAAGCCCTGAAATAAACCCATGCACCTATGGGTAACTTATTTGTTACAAAGAAGGCAAGAATATACAATGGGGCAAAGACAGCCTCTTCAATAAATGGTGCTGGGAAAACTGGACAGTGACATAAAAGAATGAAATTAGAATACTTTCTAACATCATAAACAAAGATAAACTAAAAATGGATTAAAGACCTAAATGTAAGACCAGAAACTACAAAACTCTTAGAGGAAAACATAGGCAGAACACTCGGTGGCATAAATCAAAGATCCTCTATGACCCACATCCTAGAGTAATGGAAGTAAAAACAAAAGTAAATAAGTGGACATGATTAAACTTAAAAGCTTTTGCACAGCAAAAGAAACTTTAAGCAAGGTGAAAAGACAACCCTCAGAATGGGAGAAAATAATAGTAAATGAAATAACTGACAAAGGATTAATTTCCAAAATATACAAGCAGTTCATACAACTCAATACCAGAAAAACAAACAACCTAATCAAAAAGTGGGGAAAAGACCTAAACAGACATCTCTCCAAAGAAGACATACAGATGGCTAATAAACACATGGAAAAATGCTCAGTACTGCTCATTATTAGAGAAATGCAAATCGAAACTACAATGAGATATCACTTTACACCAGTCAGAATGGCCATCATCAAAAAGTCTACAAACGATAAATCCTGGAGTGTGTGTGGTGAAAAGGGAATGCTCTTGCACTGTTAATGGGAATGTAAAATGATACAGCTGCTATGGAAGATGGTAAGGAGATTCCTTAAAAAACTATGAATAAAACCACCATATGACCCAGCAATCCCACTCCTAGTCATATACCCTGAGGAAACCAAAATCGTAAAAGACACATGTATCCCATTTTTCATTGCATCACTATTTACAATAGCTAGAACGTGGAAGCAAACTAGATGTCCATGACAGATGAATGGATAAAGAAGTCGTGGTACATATACACAATGGAATATTACTCAGTCATAAAAAGGAAAACATTTGAGTCCATTCTGATGAGGTGGATGAACCTAGAACCTATTATACAGAGTAAAGTGAGTCAGAAAAAGAAAGATAAATATCATATTCTGATGCATATACACAGAATCTAGAAAAATGGCACTGAAGAATTTATTTTCAAGTCAGCAGTGGAGAAACAGACATAGAGAATAGACTTATGGACCTGGGGAGAGGGGAGGAGAGGGTGAGATGTATGGAAAGAGTAACATGGAAGTTACATTACCATATGTGAAATAGATAGCAAATGGGAATTTGCTGTATGGCTCAGGAAACTCAATCTAGAGGGGTGGGATGGGGTGCGATATGGGAGGGAAGTTCAAAAGAAGGGGATATATGTATACCTATGGCTGACTCATGTTGAGGTTTGACGAAAAACAAAAAAATTCTGTAAAGCAATTATCCTTCAATTAAAAAAAATTTTTTTAATGCAACCACTCTTCTGCCACTCTGATCTATTTAAATAATTTTTGTCTTTATTCACTACTTGCCAGTCTTTGTTGGTAAGTATACCAGTACTTACATAGTTTCAAGAGTAGTTTATGTACACATAGAATTTTTTTCTATTTTTAATTTACTGTATTTTTCATTTAACTAATTTTTCATTTAATTAATTTATTTTTTGACCATGCCTTAAAGCATGTAGGATCTTAGTTCCCTGACCGGGCATCAAACCCGTGTCCCCTGCATTGGGAGCATGAAGTCTTAACCACTGGACCACCAGGGAAGTCCCTATTTTTTTATTTATGATTATAATTTGAGTTGTTCATGTTGCCATTGGCCTTTGGTATTAAAGCTCCTGAAGAAGGCATATAATAATTAATATCACATTATCCCTATTGAACATTTTTCACTCTTCCCAATTTTTTTCTCTAATTTCTTTTCTTGAATAAATTCTAAGTGATGTGATTTCAGGATTAAAGGCTATGAACAAGGTGATCTCTCCTGTGTGTGCTCAGTCATGTCAGACTCTTTGAGACCTCCATGGACTGTAGCCTGCCAGGCTCCTCTGTCCATGGGGATTCTCCAAGCAAGAGTACTGGTGTTGGTTGCCATGACCTCCTCCAGGGATCTTCCTAACCCCGGGATCAAACCCAGGTCCCTCACATCTCAGGTGGATTCTTTGCCAACCATCTGAGCCACCAGGGAATCCTAATACACCTTAATAAACTGTCTTTTCCAGTTTGCTATATTTTCTTTTACAGAGTGAAATGGGGAAGAGAAGTACTGTGAGGAAAAAAACTCTAAATTTAATAGGCTTGTAACTAAAGAACTGAATGCATTTGTAGAAGGCACAGTGTTTTCAGAGATAACACAGCAAGTGAAAAGGAATGAGTATGGCTTGGTTACTGTTGTAGGTAAAACTATTGAAGTATGTTAATGGATAGTAAGGATTTTCTCAAAGGATTTGCTGGTCTGAACTGCTTCTGAGCATGGAAACCTTCCTTTCCAATCTCCCTTTTCCCATGTCGGGGTCTAGTTTACAACAAGAGGCCCCAAAGAGCAAAAATGGTATTTCTTGTGAGATTTTAAAAACCCTATTGCCTTCAATTGCACTTTGTTAAACACCTGAGTGCCTGGAAAAAGAACTGGGAAGAATAATTTGCAGCAAACTCAGTCTTAAATCATGGAGGAGAATAAACTGATTTGGGGGCAAATATGTTTTTAGACCTAAGCTTTTTTTTAATCTAATGTTCATTATGAATGCGATTTATATACCTTTTCATATTTAACCAAGAAAGTTTTGTACAACTGTAGACTCCATCTGCATGACTGATATAAGACTGTTGCAAGTGGTGAAGGGGGTTTTGTATTTAATAGATTTGGGATATCTTTCGTGGATCTCATTACAGGGGGAAAAGAGTTTGAAAACTACAAATTTGAACTGAGATGTCAGATAATTCACAATCATGAATTAAGCTGCCACCCCAAGCAGAGCCAACGATATTAAACTACAATGTCAATAACATTGTGAAATACTCTGCTTTCCAAACACCTGAGTAAACTTAACCCTGAGAAAGATGGTCATAAGTGTTTGTTGAGCACCCATTATGAACTTAGCAACTGTGTCAGGCATCCTTGAGGATATTAACAACACTAAAGAAAGAAGATGACAAGAAATAGGAGACACAAGTTCTAGTTCTGGCTACGCCTGCCATGAGCAAGTCATTTCCTCTTTGGGTCCTAATTTCCTCATTTGGAAAATGAGAAGCTTGGAGTAGATCCAGAATGGCAAATAGGTTTCATCTCAGGCATAAGCTCCACTGAACTTATAGTGGTAGTCTGGAGTGCTATGTTGAAATGACTGTTAAGACAACATCGGACTCAGCAGCAAAGAGTGCTGTTGATTGATTAGTTATGTCTGTGTAATGCATACACGTATGATATGTATGATATCAACAGATAACAACAGAAGTGTGTATACTTGTGCTACTGCTTATTGACCCTGGTCTCAAGAGCTCTCCAACTCTGCTGTTCTTTGGTGTTAATGAAGATAAGATTTGTACCCTAAGTAACTTAAAATCTGCTCGAGCAAATAAGATCAACCACCAGAAATTAAATACTAAATAAATTGAGGTGGAAAAATTATTAGGGCTAATTTGTGTGGTGTAGATGATAAATGTCAAAACTGAGAGAATACAAAGATTAATTTATTAATTCAACCTTGGGTTGCTGTTGTTGTTTAATTGTTAAGTTGTGTCTGACTCTTTGTGACCCTATGGACTATAGCCTGTCAGGCTCCTCTGCTTGTGGGATTTCCTAGGCAAGAATACTGGAGTGGGTTGCCATTTCCTTCTTCAGACGTGGGTAATCAGGGATATTTTCTTGGAGGAAAGAGGACTTGAATTGAGTCTTAAAGAACAGGGCAAGATAATAATAATATAAATACTAAAAAAATGATATATTTTTTATTGTAGCACTTTAGAATTTACACATTATCTTGGAATACATTATCAAATTTTGAGAAGATTTCAGAGTTTTGAGAAGTTTACAGAGTTTTCACAACCATTGTAACATTTAATCTTCACAATAACCCTAAAAGTAGCTATCATTAGCCACATCTTAAAAACGAGGAGCAAGACATTTAGTAAAGTTAAGTAACTTTTTCAAGAAATGTCACAACATTAATAAGGGGCATAGTTGGAAACAGACCTACAGTTCAGAACTAGACTAAGGTGAGTGTATTGATTAGGGCTGAGCCTTACAGTAAGTTCCCATTAACTTTAGGAAAAGACTGATATATAACTATGGTAATGAGAAGTCACAAAAACTGGTATTAAACCTGTTTCATTGATCAACAACTTGCCGCACTAACATACTTCTAAAACCAGCCAACCAGTATCAACCCTCACTTCTGGAGGCTAGTCAATCAGAGGTGGACTCACTTCCGTAAGCCTGTCTCTGAGTGACTACCAGTCAACAACTATCTCAGCTGTATCAGCCAGCAGCTGCAGAGAACGTCATCAGTTTTGCTTCAAAAAGTCCTCCAATCCCTGACCTCCATGTTTTCCCCAACACCCCTAAAGGATATTAGCAGCCTTCTCTGCTCAAAACGGATATGCCTAACCATCACAGCCCTCTACCCATAACGGACAATAATCTCACTTTTGTTTTTCATTTCAGATATTGAGTGGTGGTCTCATCACTTGTTGACAGGTCCAATCATAAAAATAAAACCGCTTTGGGTATTTCAAACAAAGATAAGAAAATATAGCGAATTGCTTCCACACGGTGGGAAGGACTGTGTCTGGGGAAAAAAAAGATGTTCAGGTGACCCAGAGATGAATAACTCTAAATGAGGTACAAGCTTCTAAAACATGGTTATACGAAAGTATGCAACTTATGCCAAGCCTTCTTCCAGGCACTGGAATACAGAAACAAGAAAGAGGGGTCCTGGATCCGGGGGATTGGAGACAGACAGTAAATGAGTTTTAGAAGAATGGAACTGGAGGAATTGACCTGCCTGACTTCAGGCTCTACTATAAAGCCACAGTCATCAAGACAGTATGGTACTGGCACAAAGACAAAAATATAGATCAATGGAACAAAATAGAAAGCCCAGAGATAAATCCACACACCTATGGACACCGTATCTTCAACAAAGGAGGGAAGCATATACAATGGATTAAAGACAATCTCTTTAACAAGTGGTGCTGGGAAAACTGGTCAACCACTTGTAAAAGAATTGAACTAGATCACTTTCTAACACCATACACAAAAATAAACTCAAAATGGATTAAAGATCTAAATGGATATAGGCAAAACACTCTCTGATATAAATCACAGCAGGATCCTCTATGACCCACCTCCCAGAATACTGGAAATAAAAGAAAAATAAACAAATGGGACCTAATTAAAATTAAAAGCATCTGCACAACAAAGGAAACTATAAGCAAGGTGAAAAGACAACCTTCAGAATGGGAGAAAATAATAGCAAATGAAGCAACTGACAAACAACCAATCTCAAAAATATACAAGCAACTCCTGCAGCTCAATTCCAAAAAAATAAACGACCCAATCAAAAAATGGGCCAAAGAACTAAACAGACATTTCTCCAAAATAGACATACAGATGGCTAATAAACACATGAAAAGAAGCTCAACATCATTCATTATCCGAGAAATGCAAATCAAAACCACAATGAGGTACCATTTCATGCCAGTCAGAATGGCTGCTATCCAAAAGTCTACAAGCAATAAGTGCTGGAGAGGTTGTGGAGTAAAGGGAACCATCTTACAGTGTTGGTGGGAATGTAAACTAGTTCAGCCACTATGGAGAACAGTGTGGAGATTCCTTAAAAAACTGGAAATAGAACTGCCTTATGACCCAGCAATCCCACTGCTGGGCATACACACCAAGGAAAGCAGAACTGAAAGAGATACATGTACCCTAATGTTCATCGCAGCACTGTTTATAATAGCCAGGACATGGAAGCAACCTAGATGTCCATCAGTAGATGAATGGATAAGAAAGCTGTGGTACATATACACAATGGAGTATTACTCAGCCATTAAAAAGAATACATTTGAATCAGTTCTAATGAGATGGATGANTGCTGGGCATACACACCAAGGAAAGCAGAACTGAAAGAGATACATGTACCCTAATGTTCATCGCAGCACTGTTTATAATAGCCAGGACATGGAAGCAACCTAGATGTCCATCAGTAGATGAATGGATAAGAAAGCTGTGGTACATATACACAATGGAGTATTACTCAGCCATTAAAAAGAATACATTTGAATCAGTTCTAATGAGATGGATGAAACTGGAGCCTATTATACAGAGTGAAGTAAGCCAGAAAGAAAAACACCAATACAGTATACTAATTCATATATATAGAATTTAGAAAGATGGTAATGATAACCCTGTATTCAAGACAGCAAAAGAGACACAGATGTATAGAACAGTCTTTTGGACTCTGTAGGAGAGGGTGAGGGTGGGATGATATGGGAGAATGGCATTGAAACATGTATAATATCATATAAGAAATGAATCGCCAGTCTAGGTTCGATGCAGGATATGGGATGCTTGGGGCTGGTGCACTGGGATGACCCAGAGGGATGGTATGGGGAGGGAGATGGGAGGGGGGTTCAGGATTGGGAACACCAGTACACCTGTGGTGGATTCATGTTGATGTATGGCAAAACCAATACAATATTGTAAAGTAAAATAATAATAATAATAATTTTTTAAAAATAAAAAATAGCTAAACAGGTATGGGAAGTAACGTGAAATGACACGAGAGTGATGTGATAGACTGGCGACTGGGAAGCCCTGTCTCAGGTGACGGAGCTGATACAGAGACCGAGGTAGGCCAACCATGGTAGGCCTGGGGGCAGGGCATCTCGGACTGAGGGAAGAGCCCCTGCAACCTCCATGACCACCCATCCTAGAAGGAGGGGTACCCTTATAATGCTCTGTCATCAGCACCTTAACATTGTCCTTCTGGTCAGACTGTTCACTCCAGAACATCAAAATCTCACTGAGATAAGCATTAGCAATTCTTTTGTGGATTTTTTTTTTCCTTTTTATTTAAAGTTGGAAACAGGATAAAGCCCAGGAAGGGTTTATAACTCTGGCTGACTGATTAACCAACTGTTTTTCTCATAAGATACAATAAAAAAGAAGAGAAGGAAAAAAAAAAAAAAATCCTGGGGAGGAAAATACAGAACAGATGGTGATGTTTATCACTTAATTAACCTTTGCATACGTGAGAAATGCTTGCGAAATTTCTAGGAACTTGGCATAGCCAGAAGAATATAGATATTTACGTAAGCTAATTGCTGGTAATAACAGCATCAATAAGCCTAATCACACCTGAGGTGGTTGAGCTGGAAACAGAAAACCCAGCTTATCACATACTTATAAACCTGTCACTTATGGTAACCAGAGCTTTAAAAAGAAGCAGGGGAGGAGGGTTTTCAGAGAGTAGCTCTGCTACTATTTCTCAGCAGTGGAGCTATTGATTGAAATAATTGTGAAATGCTTCTTCTTTAAAAGCAGGTGTAAAGAGATAAGGAAGATGTAGGGAAGGCAATGGCACCCCACCCCAGTACTCTTGCCTGGAAAATCCCATGGACGGAGTAGCCTGGTGGGCTGCAGTCCATGGGGTCGCTAACAGTCGGATAGACTGAGCGACTTCACTTTCACTTTTCTCTTCCATGCGTTGGAGAAGGAAATGGCAACCCACTCCAGTATTCTTGCCTGGAGAATCCCAGGGATGGGGGAGCCTGGTGGGCTGCCGTCTATGGGGTCACACAGAGTCGGACACGACTGAAGTGACTTAGCAGCAGCAGCAGCAGGGAAGGCATTAGGCAGGCATGACGAGTGAAAGACTGAAGAAGGGTGAGATTATAAGTCAGAGAGATGGTTCCTCTTCCGGTTCTGCCCTAACCAGACCAGTAACTCCTCTGGGTGCTGTCTCCCTAATGTATATAAAGGGAGCAATGGACCAGAGTGGTGGTTTCTAAATGGACTTTTTCAAATGAAATTTTATGAAGAGACTCTGCGAATGAAATCTTACAGAGAGATCTAACATCAGTGCTCATGTTAAAGATGAAGTTGCTCTGGTTGATGAAGAGGTGAGGGACCCCAAAGCCCATTCATTTATTCATACACTAATTCAACAAATATTTTTTTGAAATCCTATTATGTGTCAGGCAGTGTTCTAACTGCCTGGAAAACATCAGTGAGCAAAACAGATAAATATCCCTGCCCTTATGAAACTTCCTTCTTAGCAAGAGGGTAGATAAACAATAAACAGAGTAAATCAACATATAGTAAATATATGTAGTATGTTGGTCAATCATGGTGAAACAGTGCTATAAATAAAAGGTGATAAAGAAAACAGGAAAGAGAAAGAGAAAGGAACGAGAAAAGTAAACTCGAGGAAGGAGAATCCAGAGTGCCCAGCTGATGAGGGGAAAATTGCAATAGAGAAGGCAGTCAGAGATGTTCTCATAGAGAAAGTGAGGTTTGAACAAATATTTGAGAAGGGAGTGAGGAAACCACCAAGTAGGTGTCTGGGAGAAGAGCACCCAGGAGAGGGAGCAGCCTGCACAAAGGCTCTGCATGGAAGCACAGCTGCTCAATGGAGCAACAGCAAAGATACCCGTGTGGCAGGAAGGCAGTGAGCAAGGAGAAGAGGATGGGAGAAGAGACTGGAGAGGTAAAGGAGGGCCTTCAAGGTAAAGGCCTTGAAGAGTCTGGCCAGAAATCTGACCTTTATGTTGAGTGAAATGGAGAGACCACTGTAGGGTTCTGAGTCAAGGAGTTGCCTAATGTGACTTCTGTTTTAACAGACTCACTGTAGCTACTGCATTGAAAATAAACTGGATGGCAATGAGGATGAAAGCACAGACACGAATTCAGAGCAGAAGCCCTAGAGAGAGTGAGAAATATGTCAAGGATCTGGACATAGTTTCAAGCCCTGCCTCTCAGCCTCCTATTCACTCCCAAAACTGCTTGCAGAATCCTCCTGGAATCCGTCAGACTTCAAGAGTACACTTTACAAATCCATGGCCATTCTGACCTGCTGGTTTCCCTACTGGCTCTGGTCCTCATCTCCAGCAGAGCCAGAGCACTAATCGCTAATGTTAAAGGAGATGCCTAGGGGATGGTATGAACCTCTGGACCCAACTTTTCCTCCAAGCCAAACATTTAAATTATGGATAATGAGAAATACTTTGGCTTCGAAGTCATCATCAGAGTCTACCTCAAGCCTCCACACCATTAGTTCTGGCTTGGAGAATAACTTTGTGTGCCTTACTGTAGGCAAGAGCTCCATTGAGAGCCTCTAGCATGCAGGCTCTCATGAGCAGGTTCCGTCCATCCTTCCTGCTCCTCTGATGACAGAAAGGGAACAGCATGCACTTGGCACCACCACTCCCAGATCCCTCTGCAGACTGCTTCTGTGCTTTCTGCACTGTCATATTGATGATAACTCCAGGTGTTACACACAGCAAGGTCTCAAAGGAAACATGTTGTGTTGATTCAAATCCAAAAACTTCTTTACGGGACTTCCCTCGTAGCCCAGTGGCTATGACTCTGTACTCCCAATTCAGGGCCTTGGGTTCAATCACTGGTCAGGGAATTAGATCCCACTTGCCACAACTAAAACTTTGCATGTTACAACTAAGACCTGGTGCAGCCAAGTAAATAAATAAATCAAAGAGTTAAAAATAAAACCCCCCACTATATTATAACCAGCAAAATCAGAGTCATAAAGAAAGATGGATTTTTGGTTTTGTCCACTTGAGTCGAACCTGATAGACAGTTGCTTGTGATTTAATTTGAGGGGCACATAGGACCCACCCGGTTAAATTATTTACCCCATAGGCTTCTATTATTTCTCAATGATCCCAATTTAAGCCAGGATAACAAATAGAATTTATTTCAAATATCAAATGCGATCACTTAGGAAAGTCTATCTGGAGCAATGTGTTGAAAAAGAGAGAAACCACATCTGGGTTCGGCAACAAGGAAAAGAAAAACTGTAATTGATCAATAATATCTTCCAAGAATGTGGTAAGAAGGTATTGTCACACATCTTATTCCTATTTTAAACCTTTTTTTTGTACTCAAAAGCCCTATATTTACAAGGTACCAGTTAAAATACAAAGAGAAATTTATCAGTAATGAGGCCAGTTGAACATCCATTCAAATGTTAGTTTTAAGGGGGTAAACTCCATTTTTAAAGTATGTATCTGGTGGCACTAGTGGCAAGGAACTTGCCTGCCAATGTAGGAGACATAAGAGATGTGGGTTCAGTCCCCGGGTTGGGAAGATCCCTTGGAGGAGGGGATGGTAACCCATTCCTGTATTTTTGCCTAGAGAATCCCATGGACAGAGGAGCCTGGCCGGCTATAGTCCAGAGGGTGGCACAGAGTCCGACAAGACTGAAGCAACTTAGCTAGCATGCACACATGCATCTTTAAATTGGATATAGCCTGGTCCAAATCTGTTTGATTAGGAAGTAACTGTTGAATGAAAATCTGGTAACATTCAACCCAGCCATTTTGTCCATTGCCTTTTGACATCATCTCTTTCATGGAAGTTATTTTTTGAGCACCAAATGTTTTCAAGGCACAGTTTAGGTACTTGCCATATATTATCTCAACTTTTCACCACAATCCACCCGTTATATCTATTTTACATAGAAGACTCTGGATTGTCACACAGGTACAGGTAGAAGATCCAGGTTCTGAATCCACCTCCAATGCTTTGTTCTTTCATTTGAAATTGGCACTTTAAGCTCATGCACATAATTTGCAGAGATAAATTACCTACTAATGGATGTCACCAGCTGACAAATAATGAAGTTGTTCATCTCCAAGATGACTCTAGTAACGTAAGCCTGGTGATCTTTGTGATTTCGCTAAGTAAAGCCCCAAGGGCTATTAACCCTGATTCAATAAATGCTGAAGCCCTTACACAACCCTTTGTTTGCATCTCTTCAATAAAATGAAAATGTCAGCTGGATGTGACGCGCCTCATTCTGCTGGTGATATTTTGAAAGAGACGACTGTTTTCTCAGAGCTCATATTTCCTCTCCAGTTCCCTCCCTTCCCTGGTCCTCCCCAAGCCACCACCTGTTGGATGGTTGCTGGGAAGAAGGTCAGGCTTTCAAATGCTGAGCCAGGACTGGGGAACTTTCCAGAAAGTGTGTCTGATTTTCACGTCTTCTGATTTTATAGGGCAGAAACATAAGGCTGCCCTGGTGGCTCAAACGGTAAAGAATCTGCCTGCAATGCATGACACCTGGGTTTGATCCCTGGGTCAGGAAGATCCCCTGGAGAAGGAAATGGCTTCCCACTCCAGTATTCTTGCCTGGGAAATCCCATGGACAGAGGAGCCTGGCAAGCTGTAGTCCATGGGGTCACAAAGAGTTGGACACAACTGAGCGACTAACACAACATTTAATGTAGGTTTCCACTGTCACAGATAATGTGATATACGGCGTGAAAAGCAAAATTCCAAATGAGCATTTTTGCCTTGAAAGTGAAAGTCGTTCAGTTGTGTCCAGCTCTTTTTGACCCCATGGACTATATAGTCCATGCATTCACCAGGCCAGAATACTGAAGTATTCTTTCCGTTCTCCAGGGGATTTTCCCAGCCCAGGGATTGAACTCAGGTCTCCTACATTGCAGGTGGATTCTTTACCAGCTGAGCCACAAGGGAAGCCCAAGCATACCGGAGTGGGTAGCCTATCCCTTCTCCAGGGGATCTTCCCTACCCAGGAATCTAACTGGGGTCTCCTGCATTGCAGGTGGATTCTTTACCAACTGAGCTATTAGGGAAGCCCTTTTTTTTTTTTTTTTTTTT
>SJYX01018113.1:0-12788 GCA_006410675.1 Oreotragus oreotragus
CCCACCTCCCACCCCACATCATCCCTCCGGATCATCCCCATACACCAGCCCCAAACATCCTGCATCCTGCATCGAACATAGACTGGCGATTCGTTTCTTACATGATAGTATACATATTTCAATGCTATTCTCCCAAATCATCCCACCCTCTCCCTTTTCCTCTCCCTCAGAGTCCAAAAGTCCGCTCTACACATCTGTGTCTCTTTTGCTGTCTTGCATACAGGGTCCTCATTACCATCTTTCTAAATTCCATATATATGTGTTAGTATATTGTATTGGTGTTTTTCTTTCTGGCTTACTTCACTCTGTATAATCGGTTCCAGTTTCATCCATCTTATTAGAACCGATTCAAATGAAGTTTGTTTGACAAAGCTCAGTTAGATAGCTGGTCATTCATATTTTCTCACAAGGAGTCCAGAAGACAATACTCTATACTTTAAAATTTTCAGTTTTTGGCCTGAACCTTGAAAATTATTTCTGTTAACGTGGCTAAACATTCCAATAGCAAGCACTGTAGACTGAATTTCTGAATAAATACACACATGTTCCTGTCGTTTTGAACAGCATGTCATATTTTCCTTGAGAAAATAGTCACCGCTATGTAGATTAACTGATTAGTTAAGTCCATACCATTCCAAATTTAAAATAGCACGGAGGGCTGTATTTTCAAGCTCATAGGTAAGGAGATTTTGATTTGCATTGAGAGTTGCTTCAAAGTGTTAACAATAGCAGAATGAGACAAATCATTCTCTGTGACTAAGGAGTTTCTCCAGCTAATGATTGAGAGGAGATCAAAATGGAATCCTGATACTTTAGGGAGCCTAAAGAGAACTAGGAAAGCCAGACCAAGTTTCTTTGTTTGATAGTCTTGTGGTCTTTGGTGTTATGTCAATAAGCTATAAATCTCTGTGTACAATTTGTCTGACTGAAAAGAGCGTCTCCAAAAGACTTTAAAAGTAACACAGGTAACTTTTACTCAAAATGTAAAATTTACTTTTGCCACAGAGTAGAAGCATGTAACCAGAACAAAATCATCAAAGAAGAAATAGTCTCAGCACTCTCCACGCACCTAACTCAGCCTCCTACAAGCCAGTGTTGAGACTGGTCTTGGGTCAAGAACAAGAAGATCTCATTTTATCCTAATTAATATGGAGATTATTGTGGTTTGCGGGGAAGGCAATGGCACCCCACCCCAGTACTCTTGCCTGGAAAATCCAATGGACAGAGTAGCCTGGTGGGCTGCAGTCCATGGGGTCGCTAACAGTCGGTCAGACTGAGCGACTTCACTTTCACTTTTCTCTTTCATGCATTGAAGAAGGAAATGGCAACCCACTCCAGTATTCTTGCCTGGAGAATCCCAGGGACGGGGGAGCCTGGTGGGCTGCCGTCTATGGGGTCACACAGAGTCAGACACGACTGAAGTGACTTAGCTTAGCTTAGCTTAGCTTATTGTGATTTGTCAGAGAGAACTTTGAGCTGAACAAGATGTATAAGGAGATAGTGAAAAGCACAGGTTAAGGAAGATGGAGTAATAGTCAAGCCAAAAGCGGATAAATATTGTACTTACATACAGTGCAAAGTTGCAGTATTACTCAGCTCCAAGGGCACCATTCTCAAAGAGCAAATTACTGGTGACTCCATAATCATGCAATTTATTTCCCCTAAGAACTTTGCCTGGTGAGGATACATGGAATCATGGTTGAGACAGTAAATGCTCCATCTGACAGGAGAAAGAGTGAATGGTGACAAAGTCAAGAGTTTACTAACTACAGTTGCTGCTGTAGATATATTAAAATATAGGAAGACTGCAATAGGGGCTGCTGACTCTCCAGAGCAGTTGTGACTCTTGCAATTCTTTTAAGTAAAGCACAAAAATCTATAGCAAGCTCTGAAATTGAAGAGTGAGAAGCATTAAATTTGAGTAAGGAAATTCCTTGATGTAACTAAATCAGTGACCTCATTGGGCTGAATGAAAGGAGACGCCAAAGGTCTGTACACAAAATGTCACCAAGATCAGCCAAAATTATATGCCATTCCTCCCATGTAGCCTAAGTTTAGTTTTAATATTAAAGGACATTTGAAAGCAAAGTACTCAGCAGTACCCTGAGTATCCCAGTCATACAACCATGAAGATGACTCCTTGTCAGCTTTTCTTTCCAGGCTGGGCTCCCTCAGAGGAAGAAAGATACAATTTAGTGAATGAAATTCCTCATAAAATCAAATTCTAGTAAGTGTTACCAGCCCATTGGAGCTGGGGGTTGAGATATACATGACAGAAAAGAAATAATTTAAAATGATGATTTTATGGATCCTGAATTCATGTTCAGTTCAGTTCAGCCACTCAGTCGTGTCCAACTCTTTGTGACCCCATGAACCACAGCACATCTGGCCTCCCTGTCCATCACCTACTCCCGGAGTCCACCCAAACCCATATCCTTTGTGTCGGTGATGCCATCTAACCATCTCATCCTCTATCGTCCCCTTCTCCTCCTGCCTTCAATCTTTCCCAGCATCAGGGTCTTTTCCAATGAGTCAGCTCTTCATATCAGGTGCCCAAAGTATTGTAGTTTCAGCTTCAACATCAGTCCTTCCAATGAACACCCAAGACAGATCTCCTTTAGAACCGAATCTTAATCCCAAAAATATTTTGTAAGCACTTAATGTTCTTCACTGGTGGCTCAGATGGTAAAGAATCTGCCTGCAATGTAGGGTCCTAGATTCAATAACTGGGTCTGGAAGATCCCCTGGAGAAGGGAATGGCTACCCACTAGTATTCTTGCTGGGAGAATTCCATGGACAGAGGAGCCTGGCTGGCTACAGTCCATGGTGATGCAAGGAGTCAGACATGACTGAGCAACTAACACACAAACACACAGAAAGCACTTAACAGACTTTGCTTTTTAGGGAAATTTTATTTCCACAAAAAAACAAGAGGAAGTACAGAGAGTTCCCACATATTCACTGCCCCACACATGCACAGCTTCCCCCACTATTAAGATCTTGCATCAGCATGGTACATGGTGTACTCTTAACTTAATAAATTGTAAAATATCTCCTCTTGATGAAAGTGAAAGAGGAGAGTGAAAAAGTTGGCTTAAAACTCAACATTCAGAAAACTAAGATCATGGCATCTGGTCCCATCACCTCATGGCAAATAGATGGGGAAATAGTGGAAACAGTGACAGACTCTATTTTGGGGCTCCAAAATCACTGCAGATGGTGACTGCAGCCATGAAATTAAAAGACACTTGCTCCTTAGGAGAAAAGTCATGACTAACCTAGACAGCATATTAAAAAGCAGAGACATTACTTTGCCAACAAAGGTCCATCTAGTCAAAGCTATGGTTTTTCCAGTAGTCATGTATGGATGTGAGAGGTGGACTATAAAGAAAGCTAAGTGCCCAAGAACTGATGCTTTCGAACTGTGGTGTTGGAGAAGGTTCTTGATCATCCTTTGGACTGCAAGGAGATCTAACTGGTCCATCCTAAAGGAAATCAGTCCTGAATATTCATTGGAAGGACTGATGCTGAAGCTGAAACTCCAGTACTTTGGCCACCTGATGTGAAGAACTGACTCATTTGAAAAGACCCAGATGCTGGGAAAGGCAGCAGGAGGAGAAGGGAAGGAGGAGAAGGGAACAAAAGAGGATGAGATGGTTGGATGGCATCACCAATTCAATGGACATGACTTTGAGTAAACCCCGGGAGAGGTGATGGAGAGGGGGGCCTGGAGTGCTGCAATCCAAGGGGTAACAAAGAGTTGGACATGACTGAGCAACCAAACTGAACTGAACTGAAGATATCTCCATCCCCTCCATGGAATTTGTGGCACCTAGAACATGCAAGTTTCACATGCCAAAGGTTGATCACAAATGCATACATGAAAGACAAGAAAAAGTTGAACACTTTTCAATATATATTCACAGAAAAATATAGTAGTCATATCATGAAGGAATAATAGAGTTCATTCCACTTATTATCATATGTACTTGTATTTCCCTTCCAAGAGTCAGTCAAAGTGGAAAAGAGAGGGACAAATCATTGTAAACAAATAGGAGACAATCAATTGAAAATGTTGTTTATCATTCCAAAGTACACACTGTTATGAAGAATTTGATTGACTCGGTCTTCATAATACAGATTAAAAATGAAAAGTAATCAAATTAATGTCTGGGATTTTTTTAAGCAACTTTTTGGCACTACAATGTTTTAATAGATTCTGCTTAATCAAGTGTGCCTTCTTAACTTGACTTTTAACAAAATTATCATGAAAATCCATGATTATAACCTTGGGATTAGTCAGATCTTGAAACACCTTCAGAGTCAATCTTAAAAAAAGATAAAATAATCTTTATCAGTGCAGAATTAAGAATGCTCTGTTGTATGAATCACATTTGCAAGCATGAGAAATTGAAGAAAATTTTTTTCAAAATTTCATAGTCCTCTCATATATTGTAAATATATTTTGTATCCATTTATTGAGCACATGCATAAGAATAAAATTACTATGACTTTAAATGAATTTTTTTGTTTTGTTAATTACAATGCTGTATTAGGGAAATGGTTGGGTTTGTATTTACATATGTATGAAGAGGAGAAAGAAAGGCAAACTGGTGTTGTCATGTCAGTGCTCACTGCACATATATCCATGGTGATACCATAGCAGCTTCACAACTTCAAAGGGTCTATAGGTCACAGTTTTGTAAGTATTGGTTCCTTATGTTCTAGTTTCCTAAGAGCTAGTTAAAGTATATGGAAACTCTCACACATTCAACCTGTAAGATGAATCCAAATAGCCCATTCCCAGCCATTTCAGAAAAATCAAAATCATAGCTGACACTTGTTGAATGTGTTTTATTGCCTATGTACCTCTAAGCACTTGAAATGTTAATTCATTTAATCTTCACAGCAGCACTGTGGGGAGGTGCTCTTATTACCCTTCACAATACAGATGAGGAAACAAAAATCCAGAGAGGTTAAATTGCCTGTCCCAGATCACAGAGCTAAAGAGGGTAGAACCAGTATTCAAACCCAGATTGTCTGTCTCCAAAATCTCCACCTCATCTACCTCAGCTGGGTAGATATATTTGGGGTGGCATAATTCTGGATCGAATGAGAGTGTTCCATACACTGCAGGACATTCAACTTTCCTTTCCTCCTCCCATTCAATGCCAGTGACAGTCCCCAGTCATTGCGANTCTCCTCCTGCCTTCAATCTTTCCCAGCATCAGGGTCTTTTCCAATGAGTCAGCTCTTCATATCAGGTGCCCAAAGTATTGTAGTTTCAGCTTCAACATCAGTCCTTCCAATGAACACCCAAGACAGATCTCCTTTAGAACCGAATCTTAATCCCAAAAATATTTTGTAAGCACTTAATGTTCTTCACTGGTGGCTCAGATGGTAAAGAATCTGCCTGCAATGTAGGGTCCTAGATTCAATAACTGGGTCTGGAAGATCCCCTGGAGAAGGGAATGGCTACCCACTAGTATTCTTGCTGGGAGAATTCCATGGACAGAGGAGCCTGGCTGGCTACAGTCCATGGTGATGCAAGGAGTCAGACATGACTGAGCAACTAACACACAAACACACAGAAAGCACTTAACAGACTTTGCTTTTTAGGGAAATTTTATTTCCACAAAAAAACAAGAGGAAGTACAGAGAGTTCCCACATATTCACTGCCCCACACATGCACAGCTTCCCCCACTATTAAGATCTTGCATCAGCATGGTACATGGTGTACTCTTAACTTAATAAATTGTAAAATATCTCCTCTTGATGAAAGTGAAAGAGGAGAGTGAAAAAGTTGGCTTAAAACTCAACATTCAGAAAACTAAGATCATGGCATCTGGTCCCATCACCTCATGGCAAATAGATGGGGAAATAGTGGAAACAGTGACAGACTCTATTTTGGGGCTCCAAANTCCTCTTGATGAAAGTGAAAGAGGAGAGTGAAAAAGTTGGCTTAAAACTCAACATTCAGAAAACTAAGATCATGGCATCTGGTCCCATCACCTCATGGCAAATAGATGGGGAAATAGTGGAAACAGTGACAGACTCTATTTTGGGGCTCCAAAATCACTGCAGATGGTGACTGCAGCCATGAAATTAAAAGACACTTGCTCCTTAGGAGAAAAGTCATGACTAACCTAGACAGCATATTAAAAAGCAGAGACATTACTTTGCCAACAAAGGTCCATCTAGTCAAAGCTATGGTTTTTCCAGTAGTCATGTATGGATGTGAGAGGTGGACTATAAAGAAAGCTAAGTGCCCAAGAACTGATGCTTTCGAACTGTGGTGTTGGAGAAGGTTCTTGATCATCCTTTGGACTGCAAGGAGATCTAACTGGTCCATCCTAAAGGAAATCAGTCCTGAATATTCATTGGAAGGACTGATGCTGAAGCTGAAACTCCAGTACTTTGGCCACCTGATGTGAAGAACTGACTCATTTGAAAAGACCCAGATGCTGGGAAAGGCAGCAGGAGGAGAAGGGAAGGAGGAGAAGGGAACAAAAGAGGATGAGATGGTTGGATGGCATCACCAATTCAATGGACATGACTTTGAGTAAACCCCAGGAGAGGTGATGGAGAGGGGGGCCTGGAGTGCTGCAATCCAAGGGGTAACAAAGAGTTGGACATGACTGAGCAACCAAACTGAACTGAACTGAAGATATCTCCATCCCCTCCATGGAATTTGTGGCACCTAGAACATGCAAGTTTCACATGCCAAAGGTTGATCACAAATGCATACATGAAAGACAAGAAAAAGTTGAACACTTTTCAATATATATTCACAGAAAAATATAGTAGTCATATCATGAAGGAATAATAGAGTTCATTCCACTTATTATCATATGTACTTGTATTTCCCTTCCAAGAGTCAGTCAAAGTGGAAAAGAGAGGGACAAATCATTGTAAACAAATAGGAGACAATCAATTGAAAATGTTGTTTATCATTCCAAAGTACACACTGTTATAAAGAATTTGATTGACTCGGTCTTCATAATACAGATTAAAAATGAAAAGTAATCAAATTAATGTCTGGGATTTTTTTAAGCAACTTTTTGGCACTACAATGTTTTAATAGATTCTGCTTAATCAAGTGTGCCTTCTTAACTTGACTTTTAACAAAATTATCATGAAAATCCATGATTATAACCTTGGGATTAGTCAGATCTTGAAACACCTTCAGAGTCAATCTTAAAAAAAGATAAAATAATCTTTATCAGTGCAGAATTAAGAATGCTCTGTTGTATGAATCACATTTGCAAGCATGAGAAATTGAAGAAAATTTTTTTCAAAATTTCATAGTCCTCTCATATATTGTAAATATATTTTGTATCCATTTATTGAGCACATGCATAAGAATAAAATTACTATGACTTTAAATGAATTTTTTTGTTTTGTTAATTACAATGCTGTATTAGGGAAATGGTTGGGTTTGTATTTACATATGTATGAAGAGGAGAAAGAAAGGCAAACTGGTGTTGTCATGTCAGTGCTCACTGCACATATATCCATGGTGATACCATAGCAGCTTCACAACTTCAAAGGGTCTATAGGTCACAGTTTTGTAAGTATTGGTTCCTTATGTTCTAGTTTCCTAAGAGCTAGTTAAAGTATATGGAAACTCTCACACATTCAACCTGTAAGATGAATCCAAATAGCCCATTCCCAGCCATTTCAGAAAAATCAAAATCATAGCTGACACTTGTTGAATGTGTTTTATTGCCTATGTACCTCTAAGCACTTGAAATGTTAATTCATTTAATCTTCACAGCAGCACTGTGGGGAGGTGCTCTTATTACCCTTCACAATACAGATGAGGAAACAAAAATCCAGAGAGGTTAAATTGCCTGTCCCAGATCACAGAGCTAAAGAGGGTAGAACCAGTATTCAAACCCAGATTGTCTGTCTCCAAAATCTCCACCTCATCTACCTCAGCTGGGTAGATATATTTGGGGTGGCATAATTCTGGATCGAATGAGAGTGTTCCATACACTGCAGGACATTCAACTTTCCTTTCCTCCTCCCATTCAATGCCAGTGACAGTCCCCAGTCATTGCGACAATTAAAAGTGGTTCCCAATCCCCAGCTCTTACCGGCATCCACTTGGAAGAGGACTTCTCTAGGTTAAAAATACGATAAGCGTTATTCTCCAGGCAATATGACAGTTCACTGAGGGTCTGCACGCATGCACGCACACACACACACACTCACACACGCTCCAGTGTACATACACATATTCACATACTGATACACAGCTAGGATCTTCCCTTCAGGGAAAAAAAATGTTAACCAAGTTAAACACTTTCTTCCTCATGTTATTGTCTCAATGAACACTGCCTTCCTTCCGTCTCTAATATCTAGAGGGTACAGGTAGGATGAAGGAAAGATAAGGAAAAGAGAACAGAAAACAAAAACCTAAAAGCGAGAAAAAGAAATAGGTGAAAACAGAAATCAAATAGAAGACAGAAGAAATTGTATGTCTAGTACCTATTGAGATAGGAGTTCACTGCTCATAAGTCATGGAATAAAATAAAAGCAGTCAGAAAACCGAAACCATTATCAGGCTCAACTCCCCTGGAAAGGTGTTTGTTCATATCCTTAAAGGTATGAATATTTTAGAACCACTGAATTTCAGAATGGAGATGGCCCAGCAATAGCTACAGTGCAAACCCCTCACCAAATGGGAAAATGCCCCCTGCAACTTCTGTAACAGATGGCCACGCAGCCTCTGCCACATGTCATTTCCAAGAGTAGGCAGATCATTATCTCCTTTTAGAAGGAATACATGTCTCTTTTGTGTAGTACTAATTGTTAGAAAGTTGTTCTCATTTAGAACAGAAATCTGCTACGCCTCGGCCTCATTTCTAGCCTCTGGAACCATATGGAATGAGTTAAATCTTTCTTCCACATGATATCTCTCCAAAATTTTGAAGCAGTTATTATGTTGCCCTGTGTCTCTTTTTACCCAAAATAAACATGCACAGCATAGAATCTGCCCTCCAAAAATCAGTATACCTGGTAGTATGACCAGTGTCCTCAAAAAGTCTGTTTCATTTCCTTCTCAATAATAATCTTTTTTGGAGCACTCAGAATCAGCACATCTGGTGTGTATTTGTTTGGGAGTGCTCAGTGAACTCTGTACATACATATGTGTATAAATATGAATATGTACACACAAGCATAAACCACACATGGAGTTTGTGTGTTTGCACATAAATATATAGACACATATGTGTGCACACATGTAAAACATACACATTGCTCATCTCTCCTTTTCTCTCAAGTATTTCTTTTTTGCATGGCTCCCATCCAGCCCAAGTTCATGGAGAGACTTCATCTATTTCCAGGCTTATTTCATCCCCCTGGAAATAAGGTGGGGACTTTAGGGTTATATTTACATTCCTTAGTTCAACCATGAGCAGATGCTTGCATGTTCCTATCTCCTACATGACCAGCCTTCAGTAGCTAGCTAATCTTCAGCTTCCAAGGGGAAGGAAACACTTAGAATTCTGTATCAGAGGAGCTGAATAACTCTGAAGATGCGATCATGTAAACAAAATTCAGGTCCTGTGATAACTGCAAGCCTGACATTAATCTATACCCACTTGTCTTTTCCTCTCTTAGTTTTATTTCCAGTTAAATATTTCTTCCCATCATTTCTGGTTAGTTCATCACTTGTCCATTTCCTATCCTATTTTCAGAAAGCGGAAAAATGAAATCCTCCTTCTTTGATATCAAGGAAAATGTCCAAAGGGCCATGAGTTCAAATCACTTTCATTTCTCGTATTGTAATTTGAGTTTTACAGTTCAGTACTTCAGCAAACCTCCAATGCAAGGGTTGTTTCCAGGTTATGATAATGTAATTGGATCCAAAGTCATTGTCATCCTTTCATCCCACAGAAAGTTATTTTGATCTTGCTCCTGGGGGCAGAAATTGAGTTGGAGGTGGTGGGGAGAGATATGAAGCAGCCTCTAGCTCTTTTTCAAGGATTTCATTTCATCCTACTTCTTCACAGCACACAAAAAGTGCCCTCAAGTGCCCTCCATAGCGCCTGCCTTCTTCCCCTCCCACAGGATTTCTGTCTCTATTCCTTCTCCACTCTTCCTTCTCTACTCTTTGTTAAAGTAGAGGCTACACAGAGAACAGAATGGTTCCAGTTCAGTTCAGTTCAGTCGCTCAGTCGTGTCCGACTCTTTGCGACCCCATGAATCGCAGCACGCCAGGCCTCCCTGTCCATCACCATCTCCAGGTTGGGACAATAAGAAGACAAGTCAGGACATGCCCTGAGGGCATCTTTGGTACAGCACCTGGAATCGGGCAGAGGTGGTCCCAGCTGAGCACAGAAGGCTCCTCGGGGCTCAGGGCAGAGGGAGGGAGCCACGCACTCATTTCACTTCACCTGACAATTTTGCTCCAGCCAAGCCCTACAGAGACTCACCCAGGTCTTTGACTCTTTAACTCCAGCCTTGCCTATGAGTTGTTGAAACTTAGTGGGTGATATCAGAGAGTAACTGAAGATGAATCCAATTTCTGCCAAAAGAGACAGGGGGGAATTTTTAGATCATTAGTGACAGGTTTTTGAAGGATAAAGTCCCTAACATGCCTGTGGTTATTAGAGAATATTTCCTTCCACCAAGCAAACAAAGAAACACCCAACAAACCCTGGTTATCTGTAGAAACTACTAATGCCTCAAGAGCCAACCCTTCCACTTCCTACAGGAAGCATCCCATGACATCCTCCTCTCCACCAAGCTGGGTGGAAACCATCATCCCATATCTGCTTCTCTATCACCCTTTGTCACTCCGTTCATGAACACTGTGGACTGTCTACATCCCACTCTGTTCTGTTGTCAGTCAGTGTGTTTTCCCCTGGATTAGAGGCATTGGTTTAAAAGTCAGTGGGATGCTCAAAGCTCTCTGACTGTCTTTGCTCCTGTGGTGAGTTAGCTGCCCTTCTCTCTCTTCATAACAACTGATTCCAACTTTCACCAAGTGCCTTGTCCCCTGCCTACCAACTCCCAGCTCCACTGTCTATCTTGTGCTTATGTAAAATCACTGGAAGCCCATCATGTACAAATTCCCTGAACTTTATTTCCTTCAACTCCTCTCATTTTTATCTGCCCTGGAACAGGTACAATTTCAAAATGAAACATGCCCCTAGTCATTTCTAAAATGAATTAAATAATCCACCTTTGTTCTTAACCCTATTTCCTGTCTCTCTGGGGCATCACTTTAATCTGATAAGGCTTTATCTACTCTTTGTCTTCAACCTTCCCACCCTTATGCCTTAGTCTTCAAAAACATTCAAGTCTAGCTCATCTGAAAATAAAAAGCAGTTCATCAAGCCACTGATTAAACCACTTTTATTTCCCTGTTTATTAAAAATTATACTATAAATGCATATAAAAGAGATATAATTTATTTCTTAACAAGTATTCTCTTATTTATAAAAAAATTTGTTACAAAAATTATGTGTTTAGAAGAGATAGTACAGTGCAGTGTATGCAGTTTTCTCAATGAGGTGTTATCACCTTCAAGAGGCCAAAAATTAGTTCTTGGGGGATGCCTCAAAAACATCCTACAACATTGCAATGGGTTCTGGCCCTCCGAAGCTTAGGATTAGGGTTAGGGTTAGGGTTAGAAATACAAAGTAATATTTCTTAGTATTTAAATTCTCTCTCTTCAGGGAGAGTTTTAAGTTAATTTTTCTCCGAAGGAGTGGGCTCTGATATTGAGAAAGAGATTGAGAAACACTGATGTAGAGAATCCAACCACATCATGAGTCCACATCCTGAACCCACCACTGCTTGGCTGGCTGTGTGACCTTTGACAGGTTACTTAATCTCACTGTGTCTCAGTTTTCTTACCTATAAAGTGGAGATATCAGCACCTAAACCATAAAGCTGATTTTAAGTAAAGACTACGTGAGGTAATATAGGTAGTGCTATAAATGTTAGTCCTGGCTTTCAACCAATTGAGTCATATACACAATAAACTGGCTAGGAAATCTGGACCCTGCAGACCTCTTCATCTCCTTCTACACTCCTCACTCACTCATTCTACTCTAGCCACACTCACATTCTTATCAGTCCCCAAAATGCCAGGCTTGCTTCCAATTTCAGATCTTTATTTTTCTGTTTTTACCATCTGGAATCTCTTCCCCCAGATTTTCCCATGGCTCACTCACTCTCTTACTTTATTCAGGTTACTGCTCAGATGTTACCTCTTAAAAGAGGTTTCCCTGATTTATATTTTCTTTTCTTTCCCTATTTCCTTTAATTTTCTTTCTAGCATGCATGAGTACCTAAACTTACACATTTTTGTCTGTTTATTTTGTTGTGTGTTAACTGCAAGAAGATGGAAATTCTCTGGTTTAGTCACTATTGTATTCTTGGTGCCCAGAACACTGTGAAAAGTAGTATTGATTCAGTAGTAGACTCTAAAGATACAGTGGTAAGTAAAAGAAATTCAGTCTTTGCTTTCATGGAACCTAAAATCTAGTGAGGGGTCAAACATTAAACAAGAAAATATATATTAATGCTTAAGAAGTAACCACAATTACACAGTTCAGTTCAGTCGTTCAGTCGTGTCCGACTCTGCGACCCCATGAATCGCAGCACGCCAGGCCTCCCTGTCCATCATCATCTCCCGGAGTTCACTCAGACTCACGTCCATCTAGTCAGTGATGCATCCAGTCATCTCATCCTCTGTCGTCCCCTTCTCCTCCTGCCCCCAATTCCTCCCAGTATCAAAGTCTTTTCCAATGAGTCAGCTCTTCAC
>SJYX01018113.1:16688-44654 GCA_006410675.1 Oreotragus oreotragus
TCTTGCTTTTTCCATGATCCAGCAGATGTTGGCAATTTGATCTCTGGTCCCTCTGCCTTTTCTAAAACCAGCTTGAACATCAGGAAGTTCATGGTTCATGTATTGCTGAAGCCTGGCTTGGAGAATTTTGAGCATTACTTTACTAGCGTGTGAGATGAGTGCAATTGTGCGGTAGTTTGAGCATTTTTGGCATTGCCTTTCTTTGGGATTGGAATGAAAATTGACCTTTTCCAGTCTTGTGACCACTGCTGAGTTTTCCAAATTTGCTGGCATATTGAGTGCAGCACTTTCACAGCATCATCTTTCAGGATTTGAAAGAGCTCAACTGGTGGCTAGGAAAGCATACATTAAAAAGCACAAATTAATGTAACTGCATACCTAAAAGAAAGACAAACATTGAAAAGCCAAATGTTGTTGAATTTGGAGCAACTGGAACTCTCATACAGTATCGGTGGAAGTTTAAACTCTGTTGATATAATTTTTTTTGGAAAATACTTTGGCAGTTTCTTAAAAGTTAAACATACCCTAGGCTTTTAAAGATGGGGTAGAGGCATTTAGTTGTCTCAGTGGTAAAGAATCCACCTGTAAATACAGGAGACACAGGTGACACAGATTTGATCCCTGGATCAGGAAGATCCAGTAGGAATTTCCACTGGAGATTCCAGTTTTCTTGCCTGGAAAATTCCATGGGCAGAGTAGCTTAGTGGGCTACAGTCCATGGGGTCACAAAGAATTGGACACAACTGAACGACATACAACTGAGCAACTGAGTGACAGATTATACACACATGGAGAGGCATTTATAGTGTGCTTTATCTGTATTCTAAGAGTTTGTGTATTTAATAAAGCCCATTCTTTTAGTAGGAAATGACCCTGTATATCTAGAAAAATATCTTTTAAACAGTCTAAACACCTACAATTAAAGTTTAGATTTTATTCCATGTCAGACTGATGGCAAGAAGGGCAGTGAAAGTGAATAGGGAGCATTCATTCTAACTTGTCTCCCAGCCCACAGCTTACCTACTACCAATTCTCCATATAGCCACTAGTTTTCTATTAAAAAAACAGGAGTGTATCACACTCCAACTTTAATAAAAACTCCAAATGTTCTATTCACTGAAAGAGAAAATTTCTAAATCCCAACTTGACCTAAGAGCATATCGCAACCCAGGTGCAGCCAACAATCTGTGCCTCATTGCTTGGCAATCCACTATGGAATCCAGTNGTGCATAAGAGACAGGTGTATCACACTCCAACTTTAATAAAAACTCCAAATGTTCTATTCACTGAAAGAGAAAATTTCTAAATCCCAACTTGACCTAAGAGCATATCGCAACCCAGGTGCAGCCAACAATCTGTGCCTCATTGCTTGGCAATCCACTATGGAATCCAGTTATTTCAAACAGTTATTCAGCCATGTCATTCTCAAGTCTTTCTCCCTTAGTGCTTTGAGGCTGCTCTTTGCTCTGCTGGAATATTCTGCCTAAGTTTCCCCTTTCCTATCTGTAAGGTGAATTCACATTCAATCATTACCACCAGGAAGCCTTCCCAATCACCCTGATAAATTATTAATAGTTGCTTGTTTCACCTTTCCCATGTTAATATAAATATTTTCCTTTGCCACTGAACCAAGCATAGGTTTTGATCCATTCATATCAAACTCATTTGATACTCTAGTTAAGCATTTAGATTCCTATGACCTATATCCAACCTCACAATTGTTGAGAGTTGAAGATGAAAATCTGTATCCCTGCTCATGAGATTTTTTATGTAAAAAAATTGAAAATAACTACATTAAACTGTGAGTTTCAGCTTTTTAGTTTTCCTAGTGCCTAGTGCATGGTTGGTACTCAAAACTTGCTCACTATATACGTGGTTACATATTCCACATGTATTTCAATCCCAGCAAGTTACTATCTGAACTTCTTTTTTTTTTTCAAACTATCATTGTTCTCCATACATTTCCTGTCTGTATTAGTACAGCCTTTATCAGAGTCATCCTGAGCTATTTTCCTTTTTCCTCCAAATTTATAGTTAACCAATACCAATGGCTCTGTTAACTTAGTATCTGAGTTAAAAGTCTTCGGTTCATTCACAACCTGTTTCTTAGGGCAATTTTTTCCCCTTCTGATAACTAGTATAGTTCTTTATCCAAGGTGGATACTCAATAGATGCCTTATTTTTTATTTATTAAATTTTTCTTAATCAAAATAAAATATTAAAAAATTTAAGTTGGTGAAGGACCTATAAAGCACAAATGTTGGCTAGACTCCGCTCTTCAAATATTAATGAAACCTGAGGTCTAAGCACAGTGTATTATCTTTCAATGGTAGAGGGCTTGCTTTCTTCAAACTCAGGCTAAATGGATTATGATTTACCACCACTAACATGGGAAAATTTTTCAAGGACATTTTTCAAGGACACAGCAGTCTTCATTCTCTGGGCTTTAGACGACGAGGCTGTTTGTTAACCAGCTTCCAAATCTTATAAAAAAGGACACATATCCTATGCTTCTATGGCTGCCAGTTGTGGTCATCCATCTTTACTGGAAGAATCAGTTAAATTGTAATAAAATTATCATTTTTAATTTATGCTACCCATGGATTTTATAAAAACTTCAGCTTTTAAATTATTGTTTTCAACTTTCTTTTTTTCATAAATTTTGTTCACAAGACCATGTTATTTTCTTGAATACTATTTCTCTTTTTACCAAAAAAAAAAAGAATTCTGAAGGAAAAAAAGACCATATTAAAATATAAAAGCAAAATGATATTTAATATTTACTTAGGTTTCCCACTCAAATTTCACAAGTGAATAATTTCTTCATCCCATGTCTCTAACTGGAATCTCTAATTTTAAATCTAAATTCAAATTCAGTGATTCATCTGTAGATTCTTATTATTCTCTAAAGAATACACATTTAAAGATATTTTCCTTTTCTATCTTTTATAATTAAGGGTAAGCAATTGAGTAAATATTATAAAAGTCAATAGCTGTTGGTTATTCAGAATATACTTTACCTAGTCAAAAAACATTCAAATATTCTGAGAGAGTTACTTTAGATACAAATCCAGGGAACTGAAACCAGCACTTCTAATATTCCACATTCTGACTGGGGAAATTTGAGAAGATTCAATAAACATTAAAAAATGTTTATTGAACTCCTACTGATTATCAGTAAGAATGATTCAGAGATATTCACCATGGAAGCAGAAGAAAGGTACACAAATTCTACTCTAACTATGTATAGAACTGTCCTGCTAAACAGTTATGATTTGGTCTAGGAGAATCCAGTGTCAGGCACTTAGTAAATTCTCAATAAATGATAGCTATCAATATGATAATTCCTATAGAAAACAGATATAGTTTAAGGACAGAGTCTTCTACTGATATACTCATTTTACAGAAGAAGAAACTAAAATATATATTTTTAATTTTTTACTACATAGGTGGACTCAAAATTAGAATTAGGGAACCCCCTTCAAAAGCCTCCCAGGGACTACTTCATAGCCCTAGGGTTTTAGAATGATACCCACTTGAACTAAGTATGTGCAGAACCTTGTGAAATTTGACCAGGTAAGTCTACCACGGGGATGACAACCAGGAGTACCTGACCCACCTATATAATTAGTTATCTTCTGGAATATGGAAATTAATACAACTAAGCCAAAAAAGAGAATCTTTTGTTTATTTGAAAGTTCATCTGTTGGATAAAGTGTATTTTGACTACTCTTAAAGGTAAAAGTTGTTAATTTCTTTGTTTTCCATTCTTTTTTATTCCTACTTTGTCATTGCTGTGAACATCATGGGAGTCCAGCTAAAAGGGGAAGAAAAAGAGGAGAAATGTATAGGTGGTGGGGACCACCAACAGAGATTTTTTTACTGAGTTTCTGAAGATACTTAGTATTGAGTCTATGCTGCTGCTGCTGCTGCTGCTGCTGTTAAGACACTGCAGTCATGTCCGACTCTGTGCGACCCCATAGCCAGCAGCTCACCAGGCTCCCCGTCCCTGGGAGTCTCCAGGCAAGAATACTGGAGTGAGTTGCCATTTCCTTCTCCAATATAAAGGGGCTTATAATCAACTTCTGTCATCCTTACAGATTCTCACAGACTCACTGGACAAAAGATGTGGAAAATACTGGGAAGAAACCTTTAGAGAAGCTCTTTCAAGTGTGACGTATCAGTGGTCATGTGTATTAATGGTCAAATCGGTACTTGAGACAGGTCTATCATTCCACTCCTTTTCTAGGAGTTTCGGCAATGTTTCTTTCCTCTCGTATACTCTTCATGTCTTACCCTGAATTCTGTGTCAGGGGAGAGGAAGACTAAGCCACAGTTAATAAGTATCTTTACTTAGGGTGGATAAGCCAAGATTTTCCTTTAATTTTCTTAACATTTTTCTCTCCTATTGCAAGTAATTTATGTTTCAATTAATATGAACAGACTAGAGAGAGAAAGAGGAATAAATCATTGTTCTTAAATCAAATGAATATAGAAGACATAGGATATTTTTCAAGCAGTGTTTTAAAGCTGTCAGACATAGTAAGGATGTAACAAGCATTGACTTTTCCAATAGGAGTTTGAGCAATTCCAGCTGCTGTTTGGAGTGGGGATATGGTTAGATAAGATTGAAATCTTGGAAAGTATTTAAATCAAATGAATATAGAAGACATAGGATATTTTTCAAGCAGTGTTTTAAAGCTGTCAGACATAGTAAGGATGTAACAAGCATTGACTTTTCCAATAGGAGTTTGAGCAATTCCAGCTGCTGTTTGGAGTGGGGATATGGTTAGATAAGATTGAAATCTTGGAAAGTATTTTCAAAGTATTCTATATTCATAGTTTTAAGATATGTAATGCAAGCCACTTATCCATGACACTGAAAGAAATTTTCCTACTTTATTTGGGAAGGTGGATCGTAAATAGTTGTGCTGTGTTGCAAAGCTTCTATTCATGGTAGTTTTCAGGTAACTGGGGGCAGAAACAATATCACCTGCTTCATTCTTTGAGCGTGTAGGGAGTTCTTAGTGAACAATTGTTTATTGATTCAATCCATAATAAAAGGAAAATAAGAACAGCAAGAAAAAAATAAAATGCTCAGATGTACTTCTTGTCCTATTGCCAAAGCCACGTTAGTCATCAGTCTTCTACTCAGTTTTTGTGGAGAACGGGTATGCTTTCTCCCACATGCTCCCCACATTCCTATCACAACAAAGTATCAGCAACATTATTAATGGCAGTGACTATCATCTAGAGAGTACATTCAAATGACAAGAACTTTCATTTTCTCTAGTCTTTGCATTCATCTGTGAAACAGAGATAATTTCCTTTTGTATAGCTAAGTAAACACACAAAATGAGCTACCTTGCAAGGCCATACAGCTAGAGAAGCAGTACTGTGTAGTGCCGGGGTCCAGCCCCGGTGGATCCAGGGAATTCGAAGGTGGGGATGGACGGCGTCCTTGGAAAATACATAATTAATTACAGATAGAGAGATTAGAAATGGATAGTGTAGTAGGAAATATTAGTGGAGAAAAAGAGGCTGAATAACTTGGTTTACATGGAATAGCATCCATGCTCCAGATGGGAATTCAGCTGGAAAAACGAGGTAAAAAAGAACGACATGGGGGAGTCAGTCTTTCCAGAAACTGAACCCATTTTTTTATTTTTCAGATTTTCTTATATACCTTTTGTTACATATAGGGATGAATACAGAGTCATGTGGGGGTCAGCAGTCCTGACCTTTATCAAAGTCAGGTGCTTTACATAAAAAAAGGTCTTAGGGGTTTTTACATCATCTTCTGGCCATGAGGCTCGCTGACATTTTATGATCCTTTTTTTCTGATAACCAAAAAACTTATTTTTTCCAAGGGTGTTTTTTCTTAAACCAGGCACCACCCTCCAAATAAAGTTGCATTCCTATAGGGTGAGGGTGTAGTGAGTTACAATCAAGAAAGGAATTTATTTAACCCAAGGTTAACATGATTAATCTTAAAGGTTAATTCTTATTTCTCCTATATGCTTAAAGGTTAATACTTATTTCTCCTATATGCTAGTTATATTCATTATAAGGGCAGGGAATATGGAGATTTAGCAGCAAACATCAGCCCAACAAATGAAAATCCTTTCACCAATGTTCCCCTTAAGATCTACTTAGTCTTAAGATAGTGATAAAGTTACATTTTTACATAGCAAGGACACAGTGATTTATAACAAAGTACAGTGATCTATAACAAAAGAGAAAATTCGTTAACTCAAAAAGTCTAGTATTGCTAACCTTAAAAACTACTGTATTTCCTTTTTTATATTCCAAATACATTGATTAATATATTCCCAGGTGCCTAAGGATATGGAGGCCTGGCGGCAATCATTGACTCAACAATGAGAAAAGCCCTATGCTAATACTCCAAATTCTCTGTGCTGTTTATGGTTGAGAGGTTGTCACACAAGCTAGTCTGTCAGCAGAGAGGTTTGACCTGAGACACCCTTGTCCCACCCAGGGCAGGCAATTAGCAGCAATTATTGACACAACAAATGAAAAAACCCTTCACTGATATAATTTTCAATCAACCCACTATACTAATAATTTCTAACTTCCCACAAGAATTTGCCTTTAGTAAGTCTAAAACATCTCGTGCCTCTCACAGTTGGGGGGCTGTAAACCATCACATGCGGCCGGACGAACCTATACAGGTGGGCTAGATAACCTTCAGAGTTCGTAAGCTGAAACACTCTTGTCACGCCCAGGAATTTTTATTGACTTGCAGCTGCACGTTTACTCCTTCTCCGAGAGAAACGGTTATGGGGGAAAGCTCCCCGGAAGGTCAAAGGTGTAGGTGAGAGCAAAAAACAGACTCTGGTTTTGGGGTAGATGCTCGGGAACAGGGGGTCTCCTGAGGCTTGATCACGCCTTTGCGTATGCCGAAGCCTCCTTCCTCATGACCTTTGCCATGGGCTGAGTTCCTCACGCTGGCCCCCGGCAGTGTAGTACTTAAGCACATGGACTGCAGCATCACATACTCATTCATTCCAAATCCAACTACTGCCATCATTTTTTCACCTCTCTAAGTTTTTGTTTTTGCTACAAAGTGATGATTAGAATCATATTTTTCCCATTGGATTGTTGTGAAGACTGAATAAAATACTTAATGGAAAGAGCTTAGCAAAGAGTTGGGGGCATATGGGTACACACATACACATAATCCTGACTTTCCAATCACGTTGTTGTTGTTATTTAGTTGCTAAGACATGTCCAACTCTTTGCAACCTCATGGACTGTAGCCCGCCAGGCTCCTCTGTCCATGGGATTATCCTGGCAGGAATGCTAGAGTGGGTTGCCATTCCCTTCTTCAGGGGATCTTCTCTACCTAGGGATCGAACCCATGTCTCCTGCATTACAGGCAGATTCTTTACCACTAAACCACCAGGGAAGCCCAATCACGCTGGTTCTTAGAAATGCATACTTCCCATAAGTACTATGACCATAAGTAATCTCTCTTCACTTCTATGTTTTTTCTAATTTATCTGTTTTTCACCATCCAGCTAATATTTCTTTTTCTGGAACACAGTATGAACAGAGATAATTATGTTCTTGTTTATCCTTCAAGTCTAAGGATAACTTCACCAAAAATCATCCCCAAAGAATCCAGGATATAGTTTTCTCATACTATTTACTCAGTGTTTTACGGTACCTATCTATGTCCCCCACTAGACTGTGAGAGCTCAAAGATAAGAACTAGGTCCTTCTTACTCAATATCTTTCAACACTGAAAACAGGGCCTGAGTGATGGGACAGACTCCACAAAATGTTGGAAGGACAGGTAAATGGAAGCATGGATGCATGGAGGAAATGACTAGGCCACCAAAGCTGCCATGGGTGCATTCCAAACTGGAGGGTAGGCACTGAGTGAAAAGAAAAATCGGAGATTCAAGAAACACATTACCATGCCTGCATTTATCTGGCTTCCTTCCCATGGGGTAAAATACAACCTTATTTTGTCTATGAAAGACAATGTGTAAGTATAAAAAAATTTAGAATCTTTCCTTCCTATAATCCCAAGTCTATGGGAGCCTAAGTTTATCTCAAAGCAGGGACACTATACTGCTCCTAACACTGCAGTAATACGTGACATCACTATCTGTAGATCATCCGGAGGCGCTTAGAGAACAGTGCTCCTGGGCAGTGCCTCTCAGACATTAGGGACAGTGTTTATTGCAGGTGAGGTTAAAATGCAGACTCTTGAAAAAGAACAGGTATATGCAGAACTGAATCACTTTGCTGAAACTAACACAGCATTGTAAATCACATATACTCCAATATAAATCACCTATACTCTAATATAAAATATAAATTAAACTTATAAAATGGCAGATTCTGATTGAATGGTTCTGGGGATGTATAGATTTTATTAGGTTTTACTCTGGGAAAAATTTCACAAAAATTGTGGGCAGTGTTCAGAAACCCAAAAAATTACAGTGAGGCATTTTATTCTAGGGCAACCAACTCCAGTAGTTTTGCCTGGAGAATCCTCATAAACAGAGGAACCTGTCAGGCCACAGTCCATGGAGTCGCAAAGCGTCAGACATGACTAAGCACAGCACAGCACAGTTTCTCAACTTTGGCTGTACATTAGAAAGATGCGGGAAGCTTCTGAAAACACAGTGCAGACCAGTGGTCATCTTTACTCCTTCCCCCCATCAAGTGATCAGAATTTGGGAAGATTTCTTCAGTGAGATTCCATTACAAAGCTGTGGGAACCAGGATTCTACCTACGTGTCCACCAGCGCCACTCAAGGGGCCGATCCAAATTTCTGATTCAGTACGCAATCTGTTGCATCCATGACAAGATAAGTACCCAAACAGAGTAAGAGTTTAGAAACTTTTACAGCAATGTGACAAATTAAGTTTATGTCTACTGAATCTAGCAATAAAATAGATGAATTCACGTAAAACGAAAAGCTGACTTCCAAAGAAACATTTTGATGACCCTGCCCCAAAGAGGCATTCTGAATAATCAAACACCCATCTCTGGTATGGAGGGTTGCCCGGACCCTTCTCTAAGCTGTTACCTCTCAAAGCTGAAACATGGAGGCCAATAATTGCTGGGGCAAATTACTTGGAGAGCTGGGTACAACAGGGTTAATAAATGGGACCGGGGTAGGTGGGGTTACAAACCAGGAACACATGCCCTCCAAGTTAGATAGCTTTCTTTAATTGCTCTGAAAACAAACACGCTCTCACATAACACGGAAGGTGAGAGCTGAATGAAGTTTTCTGGGTAATGGCTTGAAATGCTTTCCTTATGAGAAGTGGTGTTGAGTTACAGTGTGCAGACCAAGAACTGGGAGGAGAGAAGCCGCAGCCCCAGCCGGGCCCCCACCTTTCCTGGGGCTTGTAGGGAGGTGGACGTGGGCTCGCGGAGATGAGATGAGTGATCTGTTGAACTGTCTGGTGGCTGGAATCGACTGCTCCCAGAGTGACCAAAGGGCAGTATCGAGCAGGGCTTCACCAGGGGCCAGCTGAGCAGGCACGGATGCTCTGCTGTGAAATGCCACGCAGGCAGAGGCTGACAAGCGGTAGGAGCTGAGCTCTCCCCTTGGACGGCTGCTTCCTGCTGCGTTCACGGGAGGGGGGCGCTTTCTGGCAGCTTGGCTGCCGCAGCTACTGCCACTGCTACTACTTCAGCTCCCTCTCCACTCAAGGTAAGCAGGCTCAGAGGGAGGGCAGGCTGCAAGGGAAGCCTTTGTACCATGAACAAGATCCGAAAGTTTTTCCGAGGAAGTGGGCGAGTCCTGGCCTTTATATTTGCAGCTTCTGTCATCTGGCTGCTCTTTGACATGGCAGCTCTCCGCCTCTCATTCAGCGAGATCAACACTCAGATCCTGAAGGAAGACATTGTTCGGAGGGAGCGGGTAGGGTTCCGAGTTCAGTCAGAGCAGGTAAAGAGGCTTGACAGCAGCAGGACAGAGATGAAGCCCCCACCAAAGGGACACGGGAAGGGCATGTGGGGCAAAGAGAACCTTAGGAAGGCTGAGGAGAGTAAGCTCAAGGCCGAGGATGACCTGGACCAAACCCAGAAGGAAAGAAAAGTGCAGAACGCCCCGGGAAGAGGCAAGGTTGCGCCTTTGTGGCATCCTGCACATAGGCAGACTCACCCAGTGACTTTTACCAAGTGGAAGACAGAGGGGCGAGACATTCGACCTGCAGTTTCCTCTCACCCCATGACACCAGAGCAAACGACAGCTCAGGGGCTTGAGAAAACTCCATTCACTGCAGCAAGGGGAACTCCACTGGCCAAAATATCTGTGCACACAGGACCTGTCGGTATGAACAAGCAGGGCCCTAAGAGCCATGGTCTCAACAGTGACACATCAAAGCAAGCAGCTGAGAGGTACCCGGATGTGACCATCAGTCTTAGTAAGGACAGATTAAAGGAGCAGTACCAGGCAGGAGTAAATGAAAGGACCTACTCTGCCAGCCCACCAGTGCCAAGACCCAGGGAAGCCATAGCCTTAAATAAAACTGAGACTCAGAGCAAAGAACTGAATGCAAATAAACACAAAGCCAATAAGAACCTTACCTTTTCCAAGTTCATTGCCAATTCAGATCGCTTAAAGAAGCCATCTATTAATAAGATACAGTGGGGAGGCTTGCTGAAGGATGACGGGGCCAAGGTGGCTCATGGGAAGAAACTCAGTTTGCCTGAAAGCCATGTTGTAATTATAACCAAGGAGGAGGAGCTAAAGACAGACACCAAAGACGTTCCCAATTCCAACACCAAAACTACATCTACTATAGTATTGGGCAAAAGCCAAGAGAAACGCATTGGCATGAGGAGCAGTGAGGCATCTTTCTCTTCACTTGCTCTACAGAGAGCAGCAGTGGCTCAAACCAAGCAAGCCTTAACTCGGGGACAGGAGCTAGTAAGGGTCAACTTAACTGCCACGACCCGGCCTGCACGGCGCAACCAGAGTCAGACCAAAGCCCTTTCACCCGAAGATGACGGAATGCACCGTGTGTTAAGAATTGATGTGACACTTTCTCCAAGGGACCCCAAAGCTCCAGGTCAGTTTGGACGTCCAGTAGTTGTTCCCCACGGAAAAGAGAAGGAGGTGGAAAGAAGATGGAAAGAAGGAAATTTCAATGTCTACCTCAGTGATCTGATCCCAGTGGACAGAGCCATTGAAGACACAAGACCTGCCGGGTAAGACCCATTTCTCTTCTCTTTCCTCAGCCCCAGGTATTTCGGGCCTTATACAGAAAAGATTTATTTTTAGATAACTCTGTGTGATTTTCGGTTGCCTAGAGAGTTAGAGAAATGGTAATCACTAGGCAAAGTTCAGATAGTCTACCATCCTCCCAGAGAAAAGTTCTGCCATCAGCAGACCCAATGAACTCTCTTTATTCCTTTACTTCTCTGAGACTTTGGCCCTCATCCCTGTTAGCTCATGGTTCTGTTCCCTTTTCTGTATTGAAAACCTCCTAAAATGATGAGAGGAGCTCAGTTCCTAATAAGGTGTATATGAATGGTAGAGATTAAAATGTAATTTCATTAAGACAGTGACAATGAAGTGAATTCTCAATTTTGGAACTTTTTATTACTAGCAAGTTTGTCAGGAGTCTATTTGGAAAAGGAGCATGGAAAAGGAGCCTTCTAGGCCTCTCTGGAATCATATTTTAAGCAGCAGAATTCTGCCTAATTATGAGTAATGATTATCATAATAGCAAGTGAAGAAGTGACTCTGCTCCCTAGAATTTAATAGCCTTTAGAGATGAGGATGGTAGATAGCTCAGGAGCTCGGTGATGCAGGAATAATAATATTGGAAAAAGTCAATCAGCTAATGGGTAGCAAACACCTGCAAGACACACAAGAATATATTTTATATTTCTAGAGTTTCACTATTTGTGAAGCAACTGCATACAAATCACATGAACTTCATAAGAGCCCTACAAAGGAGGTGGCACATATTATGGGTTCAAATGAGCAAATGAGAATACTCAGAAACTATGTCACTTTCCCAAAGTAACCAAGCTCTATCGCTGCCCAATGAGTCTTCATGAACCAGGTTTTAAAGAATTAAATCCCTGTAACGAAAAGGTAGGTCACAGAACCTGATCTGATTCAAACATAGTTGATTCCTGGCTCTTTTCGGCTCACTCATAAGTGTAGGTATGAGCCATATGTTGTAGCCACATGTTTAGTTCCCATTAATTGTTAATACAGCTCCATACACGCCTTGATATTCGATTCCTGAGCCAAACAATGTTTGCCAAGAAGTTGAAATTAGGGAGTGTCAAGATTCAGACTTACAATATGTAGTGTGTAAATAATGCCCTTGTTTGGCCTCTGTAAAAGTAAACAGCTCTTCTTTGTGATCTGGATATCAGTGTTACTCGGAAGAAGGCAGATAGAGATGTGCCTGTATTCATACTGGTAAGAAAGCCCTCGTCGTTGTGATGTTAATCATTTTCAGCTCTTAGCCACTGACAGATGTCTATCGGCCATGCATTAATCACCTGTTTAGAACAAGCACTCTGCCATTCATGTTCCTCTCCCTGGTGAAACTCACAGCCTTGAGGAGAACACAAATATACCTAACATCCCAAAATAAAAATGAAGAAACTGAGGCCCTGGGAGGCTGTATTGTCTGTGTTCATAGAGCTAGTAATTGTAGAGAAATGATTAAAATACATGCTCAAAATTATGTTGTGCTATTGATCGCCCATCTTTTGCTAATTACTACTACAAAAAAAATCCCCCAAATTATGTTGGACCAGCTCTGATCTGAAATCCTGTATATCACATGTCAAATATATCACATATATTTATGATATAGTATATCACTATATTGGGGCTTTGCATGTGGCACAGTGATCAAGAATCTGCCTGCCAATGCAGGAGACACAGAAAAGGCAGGTTTGATCCCTAGGTCAGGAAGTTCCCTGGAGTAGAAAATGGCTACCCACTCCAGGAGTCGTGCCTGGGAAATCTCATGGACAGAATAGCCTGGTGGGCTACAGTCCATGGGCCCCAAAGAGTCGGACACAACTGAGCAACTGAACACACACACATATCACTAAATTACTACATATATACACTACATATGGAATATTCAAATATGCCAGTGTACAGCATATACTATATATGCCACTATGGATGGCGTATTACTATACATACCCTATGTAGCATATACTATATGGCCATATACTATACATGGCAACTTTCAATACAAAATGCCAGGGAATGAAGTAGTAAAGTAGCTTTATTTTAATATCCCTTCTGTGGTCTGGCAGACTGCTATGGAGCTTGGGGAAAAAAAATCAGACACTGCACAGAAGTCCAGGCTTCAGTTCCAAACCAGAGAAAGGGCAATTGTATGCGAGCCAAAGCAAGCAATAATGATGTTATCGTCCATGTGATTTATTGGAGGCTCAATGGCTTCCAGTGCTTGTTATTTTCTAAAATTTGATCTCTGGAAGCTAAGGTTTGCTGCCCAGGAAAGTCACAGTCAGGCTCTCTTTTCTGAAGGAGGCTGTCCCAACTGTAGGAGAAAGTGACACGTGTGCTTGAGAGCATGAGTCAGACAGCGTGTGGCCAGGGCCCCTCCCTCTTATCACACAACCTACCTTGGCTAAATATAGGTGCTCCTAGCAAGCTGCCTATCTGATGCTCTACTTTTCCAACAGGATGGAGGTGACAGTTTAATGAACAGGGATCCTATGTACAGAGCCCCTTCTGTGCCATTCTTTCAAGAAAGAGAATAGATTATTTTTCTTTTCTTTTATCCAAACACTCTCTACAAGTATGTGCAAATTATGTATTCAAATGGATAAACGTTGGAAGAAAATACAAGCGAAAAACTTGATTCTCCAGGTTGGCATGATTTAAAGTTTTCTTATTTTGATTTTATTTTTTTTCCATCTTTGCTCAAAACGTATATGAGATGCTTGTAAGTACACACTTACAAGATTTCTTGAGATAATAATTTTTAAAAGTCTGCATGGGGGAAATTGCTATAGAATATAGTAAGAATATATGTATGTATGTGTGAAAGAGAAGGGGGAGAAGAGAAAAGAAAGAAAAAGAAAGAAATCTATAAGAATGCAGAAGAACTGGGCTTAAAATTAGTTGCAGTAACAATCCACTGAAACCTTTAAAGTTTAAGAGATCTGGGGACTATCTCCCTTACTGCTTCTCTCATTTCCCCCAAATTTGTATCATAACTGGCTATTGAATATACATTGAATCAAAACAAGGATTAAAAACCATAGGTTTGCTAGTATGTTTGTTTCAATTTAGTTGCCCCCTGGTAAAGATAATAAGTAGTTACTAGCTCTTAAGAGTGAGGATTTAACTGATGCGCTAGGATGAGGGTAACATAGAGAAGAAGAGAGGAGCGGGATTTCTAGGACAACTTCCGCTCTCGTTCTAAAATCAGACTCTTTTTAAAACCTGCTCTTCCCTCCTTTTCTCCTGAGTCCTAAAGAACCATTCTAAGGTGTTGAGACGCAGTAATGGCCCTTTTCAAAAGCACAAACCCCTTTCTGTCATCAGAATTATTTTACTGTCCTTTTTAGTGCCACCCAGATTTCTACCCCTTGCCTTGTGGCTGTCATTTATGGTGTGTGCCAATCTCTCCAATGTGGGGCTTCAGCATAAGGATAGTTAGTCTCATGATCTTTTTCTACACATCAAGTTCATTACTACCCACTGATGTTTTTCTTAACTGGTCCCTTCCACAGCTTCCCACTGTCCTCACCTTGCAGTCTTCACCATTTCCCCCCAAACATCTTATCCTGACATTGCTTAACATCTAACTGTATCTCACCTCCACCTGTACCGTGATTTGACTGTAACCTCTGGGCTTCAATGACCCTTAATGTTCTTGTTGTTACTAAAACACTCCTTACTATGTGCTCTTCAGTAACCAGAGCCTTGAGAATCTGTTTCACCTTGTCAGTGAAATTCAAAACTTCAGGAAGAAACTCTGTCATTTACTTCATTTTGTATCCCCGTAGCACAGAGCACCAGTGGTGACGAACCCACTTGCCAGTGCAGGAGATGGGGGTCTGATCCCTATGTTGGGAAGAGCCCTGGAGGAGGAAATGGCAATGCATTCCAGCAATCTTGCCTGGGAAATCCCATGGACAGAAGGAACCTGGAGGGCTCCACCCATGGGATCTCAAAAGAATCAGACACGACTTAGTGACTAAACCACAACAGAACGGAGCACAGGGCTGGGCACTCAAGAGATTCAAGTTCATGCAAGGTGGTTTTAAAGACAAGTTTCTCTTAAATGAATTTTGAAAACTGATGCTATTTTTTTTAAATGAATGATAGATATCTATTCAAATTAGGTTTGTGAGAAGTCATTTTTCAAATTAGTAACAATGACTTCCTGATTTTTCATTTTGGGTATATAGAATATGTTAGTGTCTTGTTTAAGGTAAATATGTCCTCTCTAACACTATGACCTATTCATTGTCATGTTTATTCACTAATTCATATTTCTGTTGTTATTTGTCTTGCATTTTAATGTTTTGATTTTCAATAGATGAAAATCTCCTTGCTTCATTCATAAGAAAGTTTTCTGCCCATAAGTAAAATGCAATTTCATTTTTGCCTAGAATTTTTGCCTATAAAATATGCTCCAAATAAAATACTTTTTTGACAGTCATTTTACATTTCCATATTTAACCCTTTCTTTATAAAAAGATAATCCTTGCAGTTCCTACTCATATTGAAGTTTGGTTTGGCCAGCAATAATCAATACACCCACACAAGATTTACTAAGACAGCGTCCTGCCTACTGGAAATGCAAGCCAATTCTCCTTAAAGAGGTCTGTCCTGTGGCCTGCAGCTAGAGGGAAGATGAAACTCCAAAAAGGAACCTATTTTAAGAGTGTACTTCCTGAATCTGCATTTAGAGAAAAATGACTCAAGGACACGTTTGCTGCCAGCATTTAGTTTTTTAGAGGACAGTAAGAATTACAGCATGCTCCTCTAGCGCTGCTGCGTCGTCATGATGTTAGTCGATTGTTTAATTTAATGCTTTGCTTTTCCTACAGTATTCTGACAAGCCCCTCAATAAAGCAATTAAAATGGGCCTATTCTCTTAGCCCAGAGCTGGGACTGTCAACCAATAATTTGATTCCTTCCTACACAGCTAAAGAGAGTTTTCTTCTGGCACATATGAAAAGCAAAAGATAGCACCGTACATTTGCCACAAACCAGTCTAATACTGAGGGAAAAGAAAAACCTTTATAGGTCCTTAATTTTTGTCTCCCCTGTTCTTCCAACACTAGTGAGGTCAAAACCCACAATTAATGAATTACTAGAGGAGGAGCTCCGGGGAAGGCAGTGGCACCCCACCCCAGTACTCTTGCCTGGAAAATCCAATGGACGGAGGAGCCTGGTAGGCTGCAGTCCATGGGGTCGCTAACAGTCGGACAAACTGAGCGACTTCACTTTCACTTTTCTCTTTCATGCACTGGAGAAGGAAATGGCAACCCACTCCAGTGTTCTTGCCTGGAGAATCCCAGGGACGGGGGAGCCTGGTGGGCTGCCGTCTATGGGGTCACACAGAGTCGGACACGACTGAAGTGACTTAGCAGCAGAGGAGGAGCTCAAAGAGAGAAAATAGACCGATCACGTAGCTTTGCACACTTCAGGCTTCTAAATGTGTGTATCAGGCTGAAAGAAAAAGAAACTTAACAGTGAAATGAAACTCAATATCCTTAATTTTACATTGGATTAATGTTTCCGTTGGTGAAATGAGATAGCTTTTGTGATTTCAGTGATAGGAGAACATTATCTAAAACTGACTGGAAAAACTATGAGATCTCCTTAAGAAACCAAACAAGGGCAGGTGGGAAGAAAATCTCAGAAGATGGATTTTAATAGGTTATTTCCTGCTTTTTCTTCTATACATGTACACAAAGCAATGCTGCACGTTGCTTTTGAATTGTGTGCGTGTGTACACGTTCATGCACGTTTGTGTGTTTGTGCGTGTTAGAGGGCAGTGTGCCATTTCACTAAAAAGCTGTATCTGAAAGCTGTATCCAGCTCACCTTAAGAGAAGCCGAGACTTAGAGGAGGCTGAGGTCTCAGCTGGCGGTAGGTGAGGTGGTTGGGGCCGTTCACTCTCTTCCACATCTGTGGAATTTGTTTAAAAGGTGCAAGATAGACCCTAACAAAACAAAGGTTAAATGTGGCCAAAAGATGACTATAGAGTTTTTGATGTTTTTAGTTATCACACTGTCCTCACAATTAGGGGGGTGATAAGGAGAGAAATGATCAGAAGGTATAAAACACACTTCTGCTGCTGACTTAAAGAGAAGAAAACAGGTAAAAAAATGACTAATTAATGTAAAGCTGAGAAATAGTAAAGCAACTCAATGACTTTGTCTCCTAAATACAGCCAAAGACCTAGAAAATATTTATGGGAGAAAGGAATTAGTAAATGTAGAAATTTGAACCTGTGTACACTTCTTTGTACAGACCTCATCCAAGGCCCAGTTTAACCATCATAAAATAATTTATCGAATTCTTACAGTGATATTGCAGTGAGTACCCTTGTCCGATAAAATAGCTTTTTTTCTGGGCTGTTCTGGGTGAACCATTCAGAGCAGAGTTTCTTAAGAAGAGAACAGTTTCAGGTCAAGGCTCAGAAATTTGGGGGAAAATAGCAATGTTTAGAAGCTCTGTTTTGTTGTTTGCTTTCAGAAGGAAGGGAGCATTTTAGAATCTCCTCTATGTTAAAAAAAATTGATATTATTCTACACTAAAATGCATTCTAAATTGGCCCCACTTCTAAAACATTAGTGTATGGATATGTGTAAGAAGGAGCTATAGAGAGAGAAGCAGAGTATTCATAAAGGGCTTTACTACTTGCCTTCTCGTTTGTTCCTTAAACCCATTCCTCAAGACAGGTACTGTCACCATCCAGCTCACCTTAAGAGAAGCCGAGACTTAGAGGAGGCTGAGGTCTCAGACGGCAGTAGGTGAGGTGGATGGGGCCGTTCATTCTCTTCCACATCTGTTTGCTCACTGCTTGTCATAACCTGGGCAGCTGGGACCTTTCATCTTCCAAGCACATCATCTCATCTGATCCTTAAAACAGCCATACCAGATTGATACAGTGATACAGATGAGCGGACAAAGCACAGAGAAAGGTAACTTGCCCAGGGACTCACAGCTCATGCATGGCAAGCTTGGGATCCAACCCTTAGTCTTCCGGTTCTCCTCACGCAGCAGTAATTCTATGCCCCAGGCTGGCTCTCGCATCGACACCTGCTCTTCCCTCATAGCAACCATCCTGTCTCCACCTCTCCCGAGGTTCTCCAGGTCTCTCTCAATAAGGGATCTCTCCCTTGCTGAGCCTCACCAAAATGGTGCCTATTTATGTTCCGTGTAGTGATTGTGTGTGTGTGTGTGTGCATTTGTGTGCTTTATATGTGTGTGTTTATTCTAACCAATCCTCACAGCCACAGTATGAAAGACATACTTTCATATGTGATTTACAGGTCAGAAAAGTGAGACTCCGAAAGAATAAATGATCGATCTGCTCTCCCAGCAACCTAATAGCAGATTCACAGTTCAAAAGAAAGTTTTCTGTCTGATTCTAATACTCTTTCCATCGGATACAGCTCCCCTCTCCTTTGTTTCCCTATAATCATATGACTTGAGCAGAAATTAAAACAGCTGTCTTCATTATACTTGGGAGGGAGTGGGGAATAGAGTCAGAGGTATTCAAGGAGAATTCGTTTTGCCCATCAGTTATCTTGTCAGGGAGAAAATTTTGAGGAAATCATCTTCTATTCAGCATTAAGCAAAGATGATTATTTAAAACTGCTCAACAACCACAGCTTAGCAGAGAACAAATATCCCTGAGCTCCTTTCTACTCTGCCATCTCACACCTGAGCATAGATCCTGCCCTCAAGGCAAATAGAACAAAATGTTCCTCTGAAGTAGAGTGAACTATTCAGGCAAGGATGGGAAAGGCTGAGCCTGGCCTGAGAGAGGGCACAAGTGTTTGAGCTGCAAACTGAAGGGAGTTAAAGACATAGGGGGAGGGGGTAAAAAGAGTGATCCATTGAGAAACTGAGGGAAATCTGACCTGAGATTGGAGAGAGCAGAGAGGGTGGAAATGAGACCATAGAAATAAGCGTGAGTGCAGATCAAGTAGGACCTTGTTAAAGTGCTTCAAGGACCAATGGGAAAATACCCAAAGACTTAAAACCCCAAACAACAATTTAATTTACCTTTTCTCAAATGTCTTCTGACCCAGAGGGAAGTGTTAATGGGTGAATGAGGCTAAAATTGCATAGAGCATCACAGAATATTAACATTAGATAAAACTTCCTTCAAAAGATCTCTAATCCCACCCCTTACATTACAGAGAAGGCTGAGGAGGGAAGTGACTTGCCCAAGGTCCCAGGACCCTCTAGGAGAGACAGAGCTACCTTCAAGGTGCCCTAACCTCAACCTAGAACTATTTCTGTCACATCACGCCACCTCCTGCTCTCCCCGCTCCCATCCATCCCCACTCTGACGGCTGCCTGCTCAATAGACTACTGTCAAAGTGGAGAAAGCTGTGGCTGGTGGCTTCTATTTCTAAGCCTGAGTCCAGTAGCTTTGACAGGTAGACGGTTGCCTCAGGACTACAGATTCAGCCTTTGGAGTGTGACTAAAATCTTCTCACTTAGTAATCACAGGCGATTCTGATTAAATGTCAGGGCTGGGCTTCCCTGGTGGCTCAGATGGTAAAGAAACTGTCTGCAATGTGGGAGACCTGGGTTCTATCCCTGGGTTGTGAAGATCCCCTGGAAGAGGACATGGCAAACCACTCCAGTATTCTTGCTTGGAGAAACCCATAGACAGAGGAGCCTGGTGGGCTACAGATCATGGGGTCACAGAGAGCTGGACACAACTAAGTGACTAAGCACAGCGCACTCTACCCTTGAAAGAACAAAACCTAAAAGTAAAAGTTTTATAGAACAACTATACCCCCCTAGCAGTGAGAAGAATAGAAGAAGCCCGAATAATTCTAAGGTCTTACAGAAAAGAATACAATTCTGGACAGAGCTCCTCAGATAGATGCTCTATTCTCTTTCCGATCCTCCCAAAGATATCAGAGCTTGGGGAGGGCAGGCCCCAGAACGCTCACACTGAGGCTGTAGTTGAATTGCAAATAGAAGCTGAGAGAATATTCTCTTCAACCTTCTGTTCAAACCTGTGAACACTGAGACTTGACCCACATAGTCCATTTTCACTGTTTTGGAATAAAAATGAAAAATTCATAGACATGAGGGAATATTATCATCCTCTCAGTCATCTGATTTAAAACCTTCTTTATTCGATAGGATACATTCAAAGCAGTTTAGTGGCTGAGCCTTCGGCACACACAAGGCAGGAAGGCAAGACACGTCACTTTCTGAGTCTCGGTAAATGCCGAGTCCTAGGTGGCTTTGGATTAAAGGACTGCCTAGGAAAAGGGCAGTGCATCCAGTCAATATGTGTGCACGTGTTTTGTGGATAATCATATGACCTTGCCGTTTTTGTTTTTTTCTTTTTACCATGGAGTTTACAAAGTATTTTTATCTCCATTGTCTCATCAAATTTTCACAGACAGGCTGTGATGAAGGCACTGTAATTCCATCCTGAAAATGAGGAAACTGAGATTCTGAAAAGTCCTGACTTGCCCATAGTCATGCAGTCAGGATCAGAAAGGTCTAAATCCTGAGTTCCTTGTCATCCTCCTCAAGTTCAGGGTGTGTCTGTCTCACCACAGTAGTGCATCCACAGTGGGCAGGACAGTGGAGTCCCCACATTAGTCTCCATTTGTTTTGAGTACTTGAATTGACTATAGTAATCTTTGGGTTAATTTGTAAGTATAGCACAAGGTCTAAAGACTCTAAATACCTCACTTGTGCCATGCGTGGGTGACAGGCATGGGCATATAGGATACAAATATGATTTCTTAACCTCAAAAAAGATTTTAAACTCAGAAATATCTTGTATTAACTTAGATTTTACCTGAGCTGCAACTCTTCCTTCCAATATAGCAGAAAGGTTTCCAATGGGCAAACTGGAGGAAAGGAAATTTGCTTCAGTTGGGTCAGTGTAGGATAACATTTAAATAGTTTTACCACCTATGGGAAGTCGATGACAGTCAGTGTGTAAGAATGACATAAGAGTTAATAAGACCAAAAGACTTTCTAGTTTGACACATTGTGCCTTTCAACAAAACGAGCATGTTGGGTTTTCTAGACAACTAGAAACATGTTTAACCTGCTTAGTAATGCAGAAAACCAGGTAGCTTTATACATAGAGTGACCCACCATCTCAGCCACCCGAACCAAGACACGCTACAAAGCTTGTATTTGAAACCCTCCCCTACATTGCCTTCTGTGTCCCTCTTCCACATCTTTAATGTCACCCTCTTTTCCAGGCACCGTATGACCTGTAAACATAATCTTCCACAGGATTACCCTCAATGTAATTCCCCAAATGCACCTAAAATATATACTTGTTCATAACCGGCAGAGGTGCCATCTCCTGGGATAGAAATCTACATAATCATCTATTGAAATTCTTCATGATCAGTCTTGGTGGGGAAATTAAAGCAATCACCTAAGGTTGAGAGGTGAGGAGGGACAGATTATTTGGTGAAGAGAGAACCCTTCACCAAGAGAGAACCCTCTCTCAAATTTCCGAGGGTTCTGTCAACCTCTAATTTCAGAGTGGCTCACATTACCTCCTAGAACTTTCTTCTAAAAAAGACCAAAACCCTACTGAATTATACTATGAAAAGATCCATCGACTTTAGCCTGCCTGCTTAATTCTCCCCAATGTATTTTCATTTGTAATTAGATGTTTCTGAAGTCAACCGCATTTTAATGGTAAGACAGCTTTGGGACTTCACAACTAAGGCTTGTTGATTGGCATAGCTCAGGCAGAATTTATGCAGCTGACCCTTCCTTTTTAGAACGGATTTTCTTTTTCAGGGACAAATGTTGTAAAGAATATTTAGGTGTGAAATGAGTATTTCCCATTCATTTACACCATAGAATTAGAGATGAGGGAGTCACAGGAGGTCACTGATGTTTTCTATACTCTCCTTTCATTCAGGCTCATCAACTCCTCTTCGCTTTACTTTCTCTTATCCAACTTAGAGCCTAAGGTGGACTATTTAACCAGACTACACTAGTACCTTCAAAATCTTCCACCGCTTTTGTTTCTACCTCATTTTCTCTGATGATCCCTAGATCTGGATTAAACCATCTGTTCACATTTCCATACACAGCCTTCCTAATGAATGGTGCTGGGTAGGTCATTTAACTTCTCAAGCTTCAATCTGCTCTATTTGAAGAACAATATCATAGTATGCATCTCAAGTAGTTGTTAAAAAGATTGAATTTATGTACATAATAGTATTTTACCAACTGTAAAGTGCCATGCAAATGTGTTTTTTCTATGGTTTTTACTCATATATTGTTTATTTGTGGACTAAGCACAGTGTCATTATGCTGTCTCACAGAAATGTCTGCTTTCACAAAATGCCACATCTACTGCCAGCTGCTTTTATTCTTGTGGACTTACAACTTCCTGAATAGCTGTTACTGGAACCCAACTGGATGAGAGCTTGAGTCCCAACTCCACCATTGACTAGCAGGATAATCATGGCATAGTCTCCCCATGATTTCAATTGTTCTTCTCTAAAGAGGGAAGAAGAGATGCTGTTGGTTTGAGGTTTAAAATGAAATAATACAGAAGGTTGATAATATTTATTTATGATCATCATAATTTAATTATTGCATTACAGAGAGTATCTGAGTTAGAAAAATGGCAAATACTCTTTGTGAGTGTCCACTGGGTACCATCATGTGAAGAGTTACCCAGGCAGGAGTTGAAAGACTGCCAGCAGTGAGGCTTGATGCACTTCAGGGTATGGCGAAAACCCAAGACCAATTACAACCCACCTGAATACCAGCTCCCACTATAGTCATGTTCTCATTTCCATGCCAGCAAAATGATTTCAACTGTGGCTACCCTGGAGCACAAAGAGTCTCAGAAAGGACCCCTTAAATAGATATGGAAGGTATCTATTTAAGAGTTTAAGTAGTATATAGTACATGTCATATATATCCATAAATACATTCACATGCAGTGGGAAAGAATATTTTCTTTGGCACTTGGCAAAAGGCCAATCAGGAAGGCAATCATAAACTACTTTGTAGCATTAAGTGAATTAATGTTAATTAAGTAACATTAAATAAGAGAATAGGAATGTTCTCTTGTGGTCTATAACTTAATTAGGAAAGCAGTAGCTACCATTTGGTGAATTCCTGGGCCTAGAAACTGGGCTAGACATTTTATTTACGTGCATTCTCACTAAGCTGTAAATCTCTTTTCAATAAGACATGTTACCTTATTTTCCAGATGAGGAAACTGAGGCACAGAAAGATTAAGAATCTAGATGACAATTTGAAATATTTTGTTGGTGAGCTTCAAAATAGTGTCTTAACCACCTATGAAGCCGGTGTCCTTTCCACAACAGGGTGATGTCTTCACAGGAAGTTCTCATGCCTTGCACGGTTAGGCCTCTTAGCAACAATTGTCATTGGGCCAATGCCCGAAGCAACAGGTTTGATCCCTCAGTGGAGAACATCCCCTGGAGAAGGAAATGGCTACCCACTTCAGTATTCTTGCTTGAGAAATCCCATGGACATAGGAGCCTGGCAGGCTACAGTCCATGGGGTTGCCAAAAAGACAGAAATAACTTCACAACTAAACAAAACCAAAAATCCTGCCTCTGCTCTTTATTTTATTTGTAACTCTCGCCAACAGAAGTGCACAAGAAAATCATCATATAGATAGATGGACTGATAGGTAGATGATGTGTGCATGCTAAGTCACTTCAGTCACGTCAGACTTTTTGCAACCCTATGGACAGTGGCCAGCCATGCTCCTCTGTCCATGGAATTCTCCAGGCAAGAATACTGGAGTGGGTTGCCGTGCCCTTCTCCAAGATAGATGATAGTAAACTTAAAGAAATAGATAGATTGTAGATGAATGGATGGATAGATAGGAGGATAGATAGATGATTGATAAATAGACAGATAACTTGAGTATATGTGTATTTACACACAATTGCACCTTGTGGATTTTTCTTAGAGGACTTACAACAAGAAACATTTATTTTCTCATAGTTCTAGAGCCTGGAAGGGCACCAGTGGGTTGGGTTTCTGTGAGGCCTCTTTCCTCAACTTATAGACAGTCACCTCTCTCTGTGTCCTCAGAAAGAGAGGGAGAGAAGGAGCTCCCTTTCTGCTGTCTCTTCCTCTTGCACCTTGTGGATCTTGGCACACTTTTTGTGCTCTGCTTGTGTTCTGGCCCAGGTGCGCAGAGCAACTTGTTCACAATAACCTCCCAACCACCAGCGTCATCATGTGCTTTGTGGACGAGGTGTGGTCCACCCTCCTGAGGTCTGTACATAGCGTCCTCAACCGCTCTCCTCCCCACCTCATCAAGGAGATTCTACTGGTGGATGACTTCAGCACCAAAGGTAAGAAAATTACCTCCTGGAAAATCAAAGTTTGATGTGAGGCAATAACAGTTCAGATAGAAAAAATTACAGGATAATTTGATAAGGAATGAATGTTTTATAAATGCACAATCATTGTTTGATATTGTGGCTTAGAGGCCTAAGTCCAAACATCTGTGGATTACAGAAAGTCAGCTCAACCATCCATGGCCTTGTCCAGCTAGTCACCGCAGACCCTCCTTCAGCTATGACTTCTCTGCTGTGTAGGAGCGATTTTCTAATTACAGGTCTTTGGAGACGGGTACTTTGAGGTTTTGGAGACCAGAAGATGTTCTCTATAATTGCATAAAAACCTTTTTATGAAATCTGACAAGCAAAGATGCCACAATTAACGGAATTAGTTATAGAAGACAATGAAATGTAAGCCCTACGGCTTCTGCTTTATTATATGTTCAGCTAAGAGTTGAGAAGACAAGTTGCCAATGGGACCAGAAAAATGAGGTTCCAACAGAGTTCAAAGGCAGAATTCACCACTGTGTTTACTTTTTGTTTCTTACAGTGAAGAATCTCTCTCTTTGGACTGTAAAAAACTGGGTATGTAAGTGGTCCCATGACTGCCAAAGGTCCTAGACCACATTATAAAAATCTCCAAATGCAACCCACTTGAGAAAAACTTAAAAAGTAGCAAAGAGACAGCAACCTTAATAGAACACTTTAGCCTTGGTCATGACAACAAGGACATGAGCCGGTTCTCACTTCTCTCTTAGAGTGCCTACCAGGGTCACACTGAGCTCCAGGAGCAGGGAGCTATGTAAGGAAAACTGGTTGAAAACTTTGAGAAGTAGTCTTGAAAGCATCAACAGAAATAAAATCTAGTTACCAAGCAGATAACAGTCCCTTTAGGAGTGGCCTATTCAGATTTTGTGGCCCTGAAGGATCTATGCTGCTGCTACTGCTGCTAAGTCACTTCAGTCGTGTCCGACTCTGTGCGACCCCACAGACGGCAGCCCACCAGGCTCCCCCATCCCTGGGATTCTCCAGGCAAGAACACTGGAGTGGATGAAGGATCTGTGAAGTCCTCTTTAAGAGAAAGATAACGCAATTGGTAGGAAAGTGAGCAAGCAGAAGCATTCACAGAAGCCATTCCTACCTGGGATATGTCAATAGCTTAATCATACATTGAAGTAACTGTAAGCTACATGAATATACCACCCCCCACAAAGAGCAAGAGAGCAGAGGTGTGGTGGAGAGGGTGTCATAGCAAGAAGTGGCAATGGTCTTAGCCAACTGCAATTGCAGTATCTTTCTTTTGTAAATTTTTCAGTTTGCATACAATGCATAGCCTCTCCCTAGGTCTTAGAAGAGGCCTTTACAAGGAGAAAAGTTTGGGCAGAAACCGAGCTTCATTTATTTCAAGGTAAATTTGTACCTGTCCTGACAAATGCCCAGAAAAAGTAAGCCCTCCTCTTGATAAGTCACCTACACTGAAAGGTGGATTTGAGTTTTAGGAAAATAGAAACTTAGAGTAATGAACCCAGACAGAAATCCATCTAAGAAAATGACATCATGGCTCAAAGGATAAAATATAGTGACTATGATAAATATCATAGTTTTGGGTATTTGATCTGGTCTTATCCAGATCTTATTTTTAAAGTATTTCCTTGTCTAATTTCTCCCTGATATAGACTACCTAAAAGATAACTTGGATAAATACATGTCTCAGTTTCCAAAAGTTCGGATTCTTCGCCTCAAAGAGAGACATGGCTTAATAAGAGCCAGGCTGGCAGGGGCACAAAAGGCAACAGGTAAGAAGCTGCTAATATTTTGTTTTGGCTACGTCTTTATTTTAGTTTAATCTTTTCCAAAAACATATCAAATCTGAAATAATAGTACAATGCGCACTCTTAGGTCCATCATTACATTCCACTAGTTTCTAACTTTTGCAGTATGTATCCCACTAAACTGTTTTAATGACACACTGAGGGCACAACTCTGAGAAACTCCAGCGAGGTGCATTTTAATTACTTGCCACTAGTTAGTAGAGGGCATATTGCCAAACTATCACAGAAGAACATTCTTTTTCCTAATTAGCATTGTTGTGAAACCCTTTATGAATGATAATAAAAATGAATTACCTAAAAAAGAACTGGGAAAAATATGCAACTATATACACACTTATATATACATATATCTAGATATAGACATAGTTACATATATGTGGGGGGGTGTCTATTTTAACACTCATATATATGAAGTAGACAACAAATTAACAATTACTCTGGCAAGCTGCTGTGAAGTTTCAAAATATGTGTTCTCCATTTCTGTCCCTGTCTCCCTATGGATGGCAGTGTCTGTGACCCACACCTAGAGCAGCAATGATGGAGGGCTGATTTCTGAGTGTGGAAAGAGGCAGAAAGATCTATTTGAATGGAGTTAGTAAAAGACTCATCTAAGGATAAATTCAGTGGCCCTAAAGTGCACCTGAACCCTGTGGGGAGTTTAAGGACATTCAGGGTCCTGCACCAGCTTTAGTTCAGTTAAGTTCAGTGGCTCAGTTGTGTCCAACTCTTTGCAAACCCATGAACTACAGCACGCAAGGCCTCCCTGTCCATCACCAACTCCCGGAGTTCACTCAAACTCATGTCCATCGAGTCGGTGATGCCAGCCAACCATCTCATCCTCTGCCGTCCCCTTCTCCTCTGGCCCTCAATCTTTCCCAGCATCAGGGGCTTTGCGAATGAGTCAGCTCTTCATATCAGGTGGCCAAAGTATTAGAGTTTCAGCTTCAACATCTGTCCTTCCTATGAGCACCCAAGACTGATCTCCTTTGGGATGGACTGGTTGGATCTCCTTGCAGTCCAAGGGACTCTCAAGAGTCTTCTCCAACACCGCAGTTCAAAAGCATCAATTCTTCGCCACTCAGCTTTCTTCACAGCCTAACTCTCACAACCATACATGACCACTGGAAAAACCATAGCTTTGTCTAGACAGAACTTTGCTGGCAAAGTAATGTCTCTGCTTTTTAATATGCTGTCTAGGCTGGTCATAACTTTTCTTCCAAGCAGTAAGCCTCTTTTAATTTCATGGCTCCAGTCACCATCTTCAGTCATTTTGGAGCCCCAAAAAATAAAGTCAGCCACTATTTCCACTGTTTCCCTATATATTTGCCATGAAGTGATGGGATCGGATGCCATGATCTTAGTTTTCTGAAAGTTGAGCTTTAAGCCAACTTTTTCACTCTCCTCTTTCACATTCATCAAGAGGCCCTTTAGTTCTTCGCTTTCTGCCATAAGGGTGGTGTTATCTGCATATCTGAGGTTATTGATATTTCTCCCAGCAATCTTGATTCCAGCTTGTGCTTCTTCCAGTCCAGCGTTTCTCATGATGTACTCTGCATAGAAGTTAAATAAGCAGGG
>SJYX01018113.1:45356-63467 GCA_006410675.1 Oreotragus oreotragus
CATCTTTGCATGAAATTTTCCCTTGGTATCTCTAATTTTCTTGAAGAGATCTCTAGTCTTTCCCATTCTGTTGTTTTTCTCTATTTCTTTGCATTGATCACTGAGGAAGGCTTTCTTATCTCTCCTGGCTATTCCTTGGAACTCTGCATTCAGATGCTTATATCTTTCCCTTTCTCCTTTTTTGTTTCTCTTCTTTTCACAGCTATTTGTAAGGCCTTCTCAGACAGCCATTTTACCTTTTTGCATTTCTTTTTCTTGGGAATGGTCTTTATCCCTATCTCTTGTGCAATGTTAGCCAAGGCTGTAATTCAGGGACTGTTCAGGGCCCTCACTGAGCAGAGCTGACCAGCCTAGTGAGTCCACCCAAACTCCCCCAGAGCACTCCCCAGCTCTCACAGATAGAGTACAGGCAGAAGATGGCTCTGGATCTGAAGAGTCTCTGTAATCAGAGATCTGCATTGATGCCACTGCAGAATCTTTTCTAGAATGCATAACGAAACAAAGAGATCAAAGATAAGAATCTGAATCCAGAATCTGATAGGCCTTGAGCTACGGATTTATCCTTTAGGATTCAGGGAAAAAAGAAGAGGAACCACAAGCAAGGTTGAGATCAGCTAGTCAAGGACATGGGAGAAGGCAATGGCACCCCACTCCAGTACTCTTGCCTGGAAACTCCCATGGACAGAGGAGCCTGGTAGGCTGCAGTCCATGGGGTCGCGAAGAGTCGGACACGACTGAGTGACTTCACTTTCACTTTTCACTTTCGTGCATTGGAGAAGGAAATGGCAATCCACTCGTGTTCTTGCCTGGAGAATCCCAGGGACGGGAGAGCCTGGTGGGCTGCTGTGTATAGGGTCACACAGAGTCAGACATGACTGAAGTAACTTAGCAGTAGTAGCAGTAGCAGCAGTCAAGGACATGCAGAAGCAGAAGTCGAGTTGGCCCCATTTTGGTGTCAGAGTACTATCAGGCTCTCTGAGAGTCTTTTAGAGTATTCTACAAAGAAATAAGGGCAAATCTGTAACTCTCTAACTTCAAGCAATGTCCACTCCACATTCAGGCTCCAGGGCATGATAGATTCTTTCTCTTGGTCTGGTTCAGTCATCAGTTGTTTACTGTGAATGAAGAATTAGGTCAAGGAGGATTTCAAAAATTAAAAGACAGGCCTTGGTCAGTGGGTCTCAAGGGAAAGTCTTTTACATAAAGGCAAAGAAATAAAAAGAAAAGAGGTAATTTGGATACAAAAAACAAGCCAGATATCATGATAGTGTTGAACACACCAAGGCAGTTATAACCCTGACTAGAGCAGCCTGCAGGTGGGCAGGTTTAATAGTGCTCTGATTCTGGAGGGTCAGAGTAGAGATCAGATTCTCGTTTCCTATATAACATGGCACTTAGCAAAATAGCTGTAATGCTGTGAGCGTTCCAAAGAGTCAGCTGGCTAATCTTAAATATGTGGACAACAAGTGACATCTAACTTGTGGCCAATGCTGGCATTTCCTGAAGAGCAACAGTCCTTTTATAAATTTCTACAGCTTGTTTCTTCTGCAGGTCAAACAGGTAGCTTCCTTAGCATCACTTATAAATCATTCTTTAAACTTATGTGGGCAGCAGGTCCACATTCATCAAGGAACTCTAGTCACAACACTGTCACCCACTGGTGCCAGCAGCAGTATCCTAAGCTGGTCAGCTAAATCTAAGGGGGATCAAAGCTCAACAAGGAGCCAAAGCTATTTGGCACAATGAGCATGTCTGAGTTGGCACAAAAAATTGAAAACTAAGTAAGTTACAAGCAAACCCATCTGCAAACAATCCAGTATGTCTGGAATCTACTCTCAGAACAACCTTTCAGGTAGTTATCAATATGGAGTTAGTTATTTTGAGCTCTAGCCTGAACAGTCATTGAAAACCAGTCATTGTAATAGCTATCTATTAGGAATCTAGGTATTAGGTATACTTTAGAAATATCTCCATAAGGTAAAGCTCAAAGAGATTAAATAATTTATCCAGTGTGGCCAAGAAAAGCAGAGCTATGATGAAGGCAGTTCTGGGGAAATGCAGTCCTATGTTATTTCACCATGCCCACAAGTGGGGAAATAAATGCATGTTTGAGCATCAGTCTTGCTGCCACTGAGGACTGAAGAAGTAGATCCAGACCCTTTGACCCAGTAAACCACCATGGAGATAGAGAAAGGCAATCTAGTAGAGACGAGACTCTTTAAACACCCAGACTGAATGGACCAGGAGTAGGAGTGGTAAGAAAGAAGACTGTCTTTTATACATTCTGTACAGCTAGACCGTTTGCGTTTAGTTGCTCAGTCATGTTTGGCTCTTTGTGACCCCATGGACTGTAGCCCCTGCCGGGCTCCTCTGTATACGGGATTCTCCGGGCAAGAACACTAGAGTGGGTTGCCGTGCCCTCCTCCAGGGGATCTTCTCAACCCAGGGCTTATCCTTGTGACAAACCAGGGTTTATCCAGGTATCCTGCATTGCAGGCAGATTCTTTACTATCTGAGCCACCAAGGAAGCCCAATAGGACTAAGAAAACATACTTGTATACCCTATACACCTAGATGAACCCTAAAAGCCTTCCCAGGATAAGGAGAGGTCTATGCAAGAGGGCACCCTTAGGAAACAATAGCTTCCATTATCAAGCAATCGATAACTCCTGGAAAACAGGAAACTACCCTCAATCCCAGCATGATCAGGAGATGTAACTGCACCTCCAAGAGTAGTGGATGAGGTGGGGAGAGGGCTTCTGGCTAGCACAGCCTGTTCCTATTTAAAGAGACATCTCAAGACCACTTCCCATCAAGACGTTGGCTAAGGTTAGTCCCTTCACCTTTATGCAAGAATTCCAGTGTTAATCAGGTAATTAGTAAGATCTATTCATTAAGAAGTAGTTTAGAGATTTCAGTGGGTAATAATCTATTATCCAGGTATTTATTTGCACCTTTTTCTTTGCCTTCTGCTGTCTTCTGCTTTTACTTTAAGCTTTCCCATACTCATATCTCTGTCTCTTTCTCATTTGCGGGGGGCAGGGGAGGGGTGGGAGGGGAGAGGCAAGAGGGTGTGTGCAGATATTTTCTAGTATAGGGCTGCCAGTAGTTTTGCAAACTTGGCAAAGTTGCCTAAGTGTTTCATTCCTCTTAAATGCAGATAAAACTTAGACCTATACTTCAGGTTTGTCACAAACCTTAAATAGGACAATAAGACAATAATTCAGAATGTTCAGAACAGTATCTGACACAGAGTAAGCATCAAATCAAAAATCAGTGATGTTATTGTAGGTTTTTCAGGTGCTGAGGGGGGTAGCTAAGAGTCAGAGTGGTCAATTAAAACAATAAGCCAAAATAAAAGTAACAGTCAAGTCTTCAAGCACTTCCTGCAATCACATAAATAAAAAGTATAGGTAGGAAGCCAGACAAAAGACAGCAGTGACTCCCCCAGTGCTCCATATTTTCCCATGGAAGAATGGGCTGGTGGATCAGAGCAGATGTGTAGATCATCTTACTGACCAAAGAGCCTGAAATAAGGTTCCTCCTATTTTGGAGCCTGGGGCCCAGGGTGAAAGAAAGGGGGAAGGGCTAGTAGTGAGAAAAAAAATGTCTTGAAGATCTACCCATCACCTACAAGGTGAGAAAGAAGTCTTGGCCTGAGACAGTCTCCAACTGGGTGAACCTGGGTCAGGAATGCAGTTCTTTATAAGTGCATGTCCAGCTAGGGGGCTGGAGGACCCGAGTCCTTGACTATATCTTCCTTCAGAGACTCTAGGGCACAAATTGTAAACCAAGTCTGGTGTGGAGATGGCAGCTTTCCCTCAAGAGGTCTGCCAGGTAAAGCTTTTGTAATAGCTTGGGGCCTCGGCTTCCCAGGTGGCGCTAGTGGTAAAGAACCTGCCTGCTAATGCAGGAGACAATAAGAGACGTGAGTTTGGTCCCTGGGTCAGGAAGATTCCCTGGAGAAGGGCATAGCAACCCACTCCAGTATTCTTGCCTGAAGAATCCATGGACAGAGGAGCCTGGTGGGTTACAGTCCGTAGGATTGCACAGAGTTGGACACAACTGAAGCAATTTAGCATGCATGCATGCACGACTGGGTCTGAGATTACACATAGGATTCTGGCCAGAACCCAGATTCCTCTGGTTATTATTCACACACACACACACGCAATCTACTGGTACATAATCATTTAGAACAATGTAGACCATTGCTAAAATTTTCATTGGAAAGAGAGAGTGTTACTTCACACAACTAATAAAAAGAATTTGTAATTATTCCTGTCCTCCAAGTTTCTTTTCTCTTCTCCTGTAACTCTTTTTTTTTATTATGTTAAAATACATATATAAAATTTACTATCTGAGCCATTTTTCAAGTGTACAATTCACTGTGAAGTAGTTTCACATTGTTGAGCAACCAATCTCCAGCACTCCTCTGATGTGTGAAATTAAACTCTATACCCATTAAACAATTCCTTGTTCCCCCTCTGCAACACTTTTAAAACTACCTCCTAGTCTTACTAGTTCCCCCACTTTAATTTCTTTTCACTGTTATAATGTGGAATGATTTTTCCTCTTCATCATTTCTAAGGCTAAATTTGGAATCTCAGATTCTTCCTCATCTTCCGCAAAACAAAGTTTCAGTCCTCCACCCCCAAGAGTTAATAGGATTTACCCTCCTTAGAAAAGACAAAAACAACTACCTTTAATACTAAATATTCCCTTCAGAGCCTTGACTCATCATTCTAAGTGGCTTATCAATATTTTTTTTCAACCATAAATGATATTTGCCCCAAAAGATTACTAGAAACCAACTCTTTTTTCATTTCACTATAGAATTAAATTAGAGAGACAAAGAAGAAACTCAGTAAGAAAAGACTATGAAATTCAGTAAGAAGAAAAGACTACTATGCTTACAACCACATTTCTGAAACAATCTCCAGAACCTATGAACTCAAAATACACACACTAAGTATATTGCATTTTCAAATTGTTTTTTTCTGGCCCTCTAGGTGATGTGTTGACATTCTTAGATTCTCACGTGGAATGTAATATTGGCTGGTTGGAACCTCTCCTGGAAAGAGTTTACTTAAGCAGAAAGAAAGTAGCCTGTCCAGTAATTGAAGTCATCAATGATAAGGATATGAGGTAATATTGTCATATTCCACGGGATACTTCTAAGTGACTTTTTAACCAGCAGCCGAAGGTAGTGGTCATACTCGTAAAATGTACAACTTTGCAGATCTAAGTAATACATGGTTTATCTGTTTAAATAAATTGAAATACTTGATATATATCATGAGATCAAACCAGATCTATCCAATTGTTTATTTGATCATCACAAATTCTTAACCCTAACTTTGCAGATCTAAGTAATACATGGTTTTTCTGTTTAAATAAATTGAAATACTTGATATATATCATGAGGTCAAACCAGATCTATCCAATTGTTTATTTGATCATCACAAATTCTTAACCCTAAATATCAATAAATACTAATACTCAATGTCCAGGACTTTCCTCTTTCTATTCTGCTGAACACACAAATATTTATTTTTCTGAAGATTAGTTCTTCTTTTTGTGGTATGTATATATACATATATACATACACATGTATGTTATTAAGTAGGGTCTTTTTTTCCCCTCAAAATGGCCAGAATGTTATTAAAAGAAAAGTATATTAAAAGCAAGCAATCCAGCACTATTTCTATTTATATTCATATCTTTCATTGAAATGTTATTAAAAGCTTTGTGGTGATCTGAAATCATCTTCATAAGTACTTGTTTCATTCACACGCACAACACGTGGTGTCAGGTTGATTATGTGAATGATCTCAGGTAGCATTTTTTTTTTCCCTTGACTAGTTACATGACAGTGGACAACTTTCAAAGAGGCATATTTGTGTGGCCAATGAACTTTGGTTGGAGAACAATTCCTCCAGACGTTGTTGCAAAAAACAAAATTAAAGAAACTGATATAATAAGGTAAGTGTGTGAAACTTAAGACCAGGAAGGAGTCATGTATCCTCTTACAAAGGCACAGGAAGCAATTTCACGAAACAGGAAAAAGCTGTCATTTATAGAACACCAAGAATTACAGTTCTAGCCAACAGATGACCAAAAGCAAACATTTTTCCTTGGAAGTTACTTTTCCACAGCCAAAACTCACCTTTTAAGGGGGTAATTATATCTTATTTACCCCTCAACCCGAGAAATTCACTATTTCTGTTCTCTGGGATTTGCAAACTAAGAAACATAAGCCACTTAAACATGCTGCATAAATTCTATATAAACACATGTAACACTGAAGTAAACATGAATGAAAATTAAGAATAAATAATAGTAATAAACATATCATTCTAATTCTTTTTGAGAAAGTATAATCCAATACTTTCCCTGGGAGGAGTGCCAAATTCTGTGAATAAAGTGAGAAACAGACACAGAAGCTAGAAGTGAATTAAAGTTGGGGCTTTATTGCTGGAGAAACTGAATTAAAGAACAGACTTTAGACTGGAAGCTAAAGTGGGGGCCTCCTAACCCCTCCCCCAAAGTCGAGACCTGTAGGACAAGTACTCTGCCAGCCTCAGGCAGAGCAGCAGGAACCCTGGGGCTTTCCTTACTGGAGAAAGAACTTGAGCAGACTTAAGCCAGGAAGTCCCAAAAGAAAGTTCAAGCCCAGCCTGTACATTGGAGCATCCTTTCTCTGAACGCACTCCTCCAAACACTGCCTTATATTCTTCCAAATGTGATGTTTCACAACTGATACTCCTAACAAGTGAAGGAAGAGTACGACCAATTATTAAGCACTGTGCAACCTCTCTATAACTCTAGCAGAAAGATTGTTGTTTTTCCATTATAGAGGTAAGGAAATAGAGACCTAAGAGAGTTAAATAATTTTCCTGGGGATATTTGTTGCTGTTGTTCAGTCGCTAAGTTATGTCCAACTCTCTGCAACCCCATGGACTGCAGTACACCAGGCTTCCCTGTTCATCACTGTCTCCCAGAGTTTGCTCAAACTCATGTCCATTGAGTTGGAGATGCCATCCAACCATGTCATCCTCTGCCACCCTCTTCTCCTTTTGCCTTCAATCTTTCCCAGAACTGGGGCCTTTTCCAATAAGTTGACTCTTCACATCAGGTGGCCAAAGTATTGGAGCTTCAGCTTCAGCTTCAGCCTCAGTCCTTCCAGTGAATATGAAGGGTTGATTTCCTTTAGGATTGACTGGTATGATCTCCCTGCAGTCCAAGGGATATACAGATTGCAAAAGAAGAAATTGGGATTCAAATCCAAATCTGCCTGGATATAATATACTTGCTCTGATCCTACACCTAAAGAACCACTTTGTCTTTTTTAGACTCCAATTCTGAGAATCAATGTAGTGATTGAGTTCAGATTTATTCAACATAATGTTAGAAAGAGAATGCATTCTGGATAGTCTGGAAAGGACATTTGAGATTCAGATTAAAAAATACACATAAATCATGGGGGAAGAGAGCTAGGTATGGGGTGAAGTTTATATTACCGTTGAGATTGCTACAGAGCTTCCATACAAACCTCTTTCAGCTGGCTCCATGGGAACCACCATGGGACGTGATTACTGCCTTTCCTAACGGCTGACTCAAGTGTAGTTTCTCTTCCTCATGATTAATAACAGGAATGAAAACTCTAGAGTCAGACTCCTTGGGTTTAAATCTCAACTCTATTATGTACTAGTGGTGTGAGCTTTAAGAAGTTACTTAACCTCTTTCTGTCTCTGTTTCTTCATTTTTATATTAACACTAAACAGAAGTAGCTACCCTTTGGATTGTTTTGAGAATTAAATCAGATAATACTATTTATAAAGTGCTCTAAAAACTATTTGCCAAGAACTTCCCTGATGGTCCAGTGGTTAAGCCTCTGAGCTCCCAGTGCACGAGTCCATCCCTGGTCAGGGAACTAAGGGCCACAGTCCTGCAGCCCAGGCAAGAAAAAAAACAAAAAAAAATATATGTGTGTGTGTGTGTGTGTGTGTGTGTGTGTGTGTGTGTTTGCCACATAACAAGCTGTTGTAAAGTTTCTGTACTGTTGAGGCAGTATAGTGGAGAAGAGATCTTAGAGTCAAGCCAGACCCCCTAAATTTGATGTACATCCCCCAGATGGGTGGGTCTGTGAACTTGGAAAATTTTCTTGCCTTTTGGGGCTGTAGTTTCTTAGGGGTACATACTCAAAGGATTTTTGTGAGGCCTGAGTTAATACATCTATAACACTTAAAACAGTGCCTGACTCATCTTTCCTAAATAGCACTAACTAACTTATTAAAAACAACATCTCTGGAGAATTTGTGTTGAAGTGTCAAGGCCAAGTAAGACTCCTAGTTCCAGACCCTGTCTTTGTTGCCTCTAATCAAGTTCTGCCACAAGAACCAGGGAATTTGTCACTTAGGTGTTCTTTGTGACTTTATCCAAGACCTCCCCGCATGTGGTAACTATAAAAAATGCCTCTTGTTAGGGAACACTCCTTAAAAGTTGAGCTCCCCTGACATGCAAGATTTAAAAGCCAACTTTTCTTTTTGTAGATGTCCCGTCATGGCAGGTGGATTATTTTCTATTGATAAAAATTACTTTTTTGAACTTGGAACATATGATCCTGGGCTCGATGTTTGGGGTGGAGAAAATATGGAGCTCTCTTTCAAGGTATCTCCGAGTGTTTCTCAAATTATCTTTACAATTAAGAGTCTAGCACTTTTAAATGGTTTCATTTTACTAATTCAATCAGATATGTGACTGCCTCTGGGAGGAAACTTCACAGAAATATTAGGGCCTCTGGATTAATGTCTTCATATCCCAGATTGAATTTGGAAGAATCAATAACCCTCATGAAATTTATTACCATTCCCTCATATTTCACAACACAGTTTCTGCATCTGAATGTGAGGGAAATAATTGTCTGCCATTTCATGTAAAGCTGTAGGATGAATATTTGATGCAAATAACTCATATATTTTTCTAATATATTAGAAGTAATGAAATTACTTAGTAATAGGCCATCTTAGAGAGCACAAGACAGAAGAATAAAAAGAGCCACTAGAGCAGGCCACCAAAAGGCCATACTACAGCAACTTAGGGGAGCTCAGATAATGCTGGGTATTTATATACCCATTGACTAATATCTGAGAAATCAGTGGCGGCAGCCATAGTGCAGAGGATCCACATTACCTGCTTTCCTATGGAGTTGGGTGTCTATAGTAATAGGGGTATGACTTTGAGCTCTTGATCAAGAAGGATGGTCTTCAAGTTGTGTTCCACAAGTCAGGTAGATCATCCCAAATGAGAGACGGGGATATGAGAAAATTGAAACATATACTCTTTTCCTTGATTCTACTAAAGCAGGAACTTGTGTTACACATTTCATACATTGGGATTCTGTGAGGATTTCTTTAGGGGGGTTGGGGGGAAAGATTTACAATTCAGGAGAGGAAAAGAGAAAATATATAATTTAATAATTCTAAAAGTGTTCATAGCAACAGAATAAAATTAAATATACCTGTTGAGTTTAATTTTCTATTGAAAAGGATATTAGAAGAGTATTACTCCAACAGGGGGAGAAAGTCGCCAGGTGGTTTTTTCGTTATTGTTAATTTGCCCATGATTTGTGGACAATCATTTGATAATTGGTACATGTTTTTAAACTGTTCCAGGTGTGGATGTGTGGTGGTGAAATTGAGATCATTCCCTGTTCCCGAGTGGGACACATATTCCGAAATGACAATCCCTACTCCTTCCCCAAAGACCGAATGAAGACGGTGGAGCGGAACTTGGGGCGGGTGGCTGAGGTCTGGCTCGATGAGTACAAGGAGCTCTTCTACGGCCACGGGGATCACCTCATAGACCAAGGGTTAGACATCGGAAACCTTACCCAGCAGCGGGAACTTCGCAAGAAGCTAAAATGCAAAAGCTTCAAGTGGTACTTGGAGAATGTTTTTCCAGACTTGAAGGCTCCCATTGTGAGGGCGAGTGGTGTGGTAAGTTCAAGCAGCAACTTCAAATCTGACTTTGTGAAAATACAAGGTAAAAACATTTTTGAAAATGTGTGGGAAAGAATGAATTATTACTTTATAAATAAGCACCAGGTATGAGTGCAGAGGAGACAAAGTGTGGTTTGTTTTGTGCCCGTATTAAGTAAACTTGAGGAAGGCTTCCAGGAAGGCAAACACCTACCAAGTGTCAAGAAACCAGGCATTATTTAAGAATTAGACTATAGAGTAGTGAATAAAGTAGATTGATCCCTTCTCTGTGGAACTTAAAGCTGGGTAGGATAGAAAGATTATAAAGAAATAAGCAAGTAAAGTGTAAATAAAAAATATAGTAACTTTTAATCAGGCAACTGGCCACAAGTGATGAATTTTTCTTAGGAGTAGTCAAATCTATGAAGACATTGAAGGCCAGGTCTGAAAGACCAAGAGTCTACCATGCTGTAAAGAAGAGAGCCTCAGGCAAAGGATGTCACTTATGCAGAAACTCTGACACGTGACAGTTTGAGGCATTGAGGAACTAGAAAGAAGGTCGATGTTGTTATCAAGGTTTGAGGAGGCAGGAGGAATGGCACCAGATGAAGGTCAAGAGGGAGAAGGAGCTGGATCCCGCAGGTCCTTGTGGGCAGAGTAAGGATCTTCTCTCTCTCATCTTTTTCTGTCTCGTTTTCTTTTTTCAGGACGCAATTGGAAGTTACTGAGTAGGGTTAAGCAATGGGATGACATGGTTTATTTAGAGTTTTATAGATTTCAAAGAGGGATTGAAAATAACAGAAATTGTCAGAAAACAGCAGAGAAAATTCCAGGGCACAAAATAATATACTAAAAAGAAAGAAGTCAAATTTGATACGTTTGATACAGTACAAAGCTAAGAAAAAATTAAGGAAAGAGAAAAACTCTTTTTAAAAAAGCCATTTCAAATTAAGTGAGGCTTAATTTGAAGAGGATGGCAAGAGATAAGGATCTTTACCATACACAAAGTTTAGAGATGATTAGTCAAGCCTTGACCTAGAGGTCTTCCCTGGTCATGCAAATTTTTAATCTCTTTTACTATTTTATATTTCTCATTTAATTTTTACTTATAAACATTCCCAGTGCTGTTTTCTTTTTCTTCTTGCAAAATGTTCAGTCTTGGCCCTCAGTAAGCCTGCTCTTTTTACATCATTTTTTTTCAGTTCTCCCTAGCAAGTGGATTGTACAAACCAATCTTTCTCTGCCTACCAAATTTCCTGATGAACACTTAGCCAATTTCCCTTAATGGCATAAGGGAGATTCTGGAAAAGTGGAAAAGAGAGAAAACCAGTCTAAGAATTTGTTCTGCTTTCATAAAATTCAACTGACACATAAGTATATGTAACCGGTTTGTATATAACATACTTGCTCATCTTTGTAGGTCAGAATGCAATAGCTGCTACTTCAGAGGTTCAACTTGATTATTTTATCTTAGATAATTCTTTAGGAAGAATACCCTGAGTTTATATACTGTTCAAGTAATATGCCTGTAAAATAAATTTACATTTTTTTAACTCTATTTCTTAAGCAGGATAAAAGAAAAAGAAATTCTCATCATAGTAATTTTTTCCTGTCCTAAAAACACAGACTCTCAGTAAGAGCATTACTGGAATGTAACCACCAGAGGGAACTAAAAAACTGTCTTTTGCCTCCTCTTTGAGGTTAGCTTGTCTAATAGTTTCCATTCGAATTTTGAAGAACTCCTCTAATGAAAGTGCTTTATCTTGATACTTGAGCTACAAAACAACAAAATGCAGAAATGATTTTAATAAATTCTTTCTTTCTGTTTTCCTCCTTATTTGTTGTCTTCCTTAGACAAATTTTAATAAAGATGACATTGGTTCCCTCTGAAGCAACAAGTAGGGAGCATTATTACCATTGAAAAAAGGACCTTTCTCCAGGAAATTCAGAGGAAGGTTAACTAAATCATTGTTTTGGATAGATAATCTTGTAAAGTTTCAAGAAACTGAAATCCACAACTTTTTGTTACTTGCTCCTTATTATTCCTTCTTTCAACCTACACACCTAGGCAAGTTTGACTTTTGAAAATTAAGAATAAATCGTTTCTCACTGAACCAAAAATATTTGAAAATAATAAAAGAACCTCAGCAATAATTTGAACTTATATTGGATTTAACTCAGCAAACAGCTTCTAGTCTAGTGTTTACCAATTCTGGGATAAACCAGAGAAAACTCCAACCTCCTAAACTGGAAAATGAAATAATTCAAAATGGATAATGAAAATGTATACATACTTCCTGATTTTAAAATAAGATTGATATGGTTAACAATAAAAACATAGATGTATTTTTTTAAGTGAGAGCCCAGTTTTCAAAACTATTCCTAATGAGAGAAAGAATATCAATTCCTTAGCACTTCATGGACCATTTCTATATAATAATTTCCAAAAAGAGGAAAAAGAAATATATCTTCAAATGAAGTAGGGAGAGGGAGGCAAGAAATAGAAAAGGTTTCTCTCCTCGTGCCTTTTAGTGCTTGGAAGAAGGGATTGTGAGAAATAAATACAAAGCAATCAATTAACCAGGGGTTCCCAAACACTGTTCTGGGCAAAGTTATGCTGTCAAAGAGGATTCTGTGGTCACATGTATTTGGCAAACTCTTGTATCTCATTCCCTCTGCACTCAGTACTGGAGGTTCTGAGAGATTCTGGAGTAGGGCAGCCTGGTAAGCTATCCTGAAGCCAGAGTTTTCCAAACTCACTTGAAGATATTTTCTGCATAATCTACAGGTACAGGAGTTTTTGTTTGTTTTCTGTTAAGATCAACTGGGACACCATTTCCTTTCTTTCAACTCCAGGATTATTCTACCTCCACATATGACTGTTAACGCTTTTCCCTGAAGTTCATGGTGGTGGATTCCTCCTGTGGGTTCTGACTGTGTTCCCACTAATGATGGAGTGTGTGTGTGTGTGCATGTGTGCATGCACTCAGTCACTCACTCATGTCTGATCCTTTGCAACCCCATGGACTGTAGCCCACCAGACTCCTCTGTCCCTGGACTTTTCTAGGCAAGCATACTAGAGTGGGTTGCCATTTCCTTCTGCAGGGGATCTTCCTAGCCCAGGGACTGAACTTGCATCTCTTGCGCCTCCTGCATTGCAGGCTGATTCTTCACCACTGTGCCACCTGGGAAGCCAATTGCCTCCTCCCAAATCTGGCACTTTAAATTGTGAATAGAGCTTCCTTTGAGGATTTCTGTTGGAGAATCTGTTCTAGAATTGTTTTGCATGCGGGTCACCCCAGAAACAACAAAACTGGTAGATTTTAATGTTTTTTCCCCCCCAGTGCTTTGAAGGTTCTTTCAGGGTTCCTAGTCAATGCAACTGGTGTGTGCATCTCAAACTCAAATGAAGGTTGATGTAAAGTTTCAGATTCCCTTGGGAGAAGCTTCCCCTTTGTCTCCCAGTGCTAATGAATAAACTGTTTTTCCCTGTACACCATTCCAGCCAGGGCCTAACGTTTTAGCTTTCCATCATGTGTGGAAGACCTCAACTCCAGGTTTTTTCATATTCAGTCTCAGTCCCCTGCTTACCAGTATTTGCCATTTTACCTCTTGTTTTTAGGTTTTGTTCTTCACTTTCTGGACCCTAAAGATGCCCCCTACTTTCTTGTAGGAAAAATTAAGCAGGTAAAAGTGTGAACCAACCCACTGAGCACTGTGTTATGAAGTCTGACAGCTCTGTGAGCACCCCAACTTGCATCCTACAGTGCTCCCTAGTTAGAGCTCTTGGTTAGTTACCCTGGAACAAGAAGGGGCACACATAGTGTCCCTAGCCACAGAGACCACCCCACTTGCCAGCACAGGGTGCTTCCCTGAGTATAGACTGAGCTATACACAGCTCTTCCAGAAGTCTGAAAAGTTCAAATTGTGTTATACTATTAACCCACCTTCTCTTTAGACCTGCCCAGAATGTCAGAGGGAGCAAGGGAATTGACATTTCTCTGCATTAAATGGTGACTTACAGGCAGCTGCCTCCATGTTGGACCCTGCAAATCCATTAAAAACCTGGGGGCCTGCCAGAAAGTGTCTTTAAGCTTGGCTCCATACTAGCGTTCGTGACTTCTCTGTAATGAATTGTAGCTTGCCTGAGTCATTAGGAAGATTCTGACCGGGAGTCAGCTGGAATCTGCTGTTTTTGAAAGACTCAATTTATCTATGATTCAGTGCCTAAGCAGTCAGATAGCTTGGAGAGGTCAGCCAGGGAACAGAGCCCATAAGCACTGCTTTGATTAAATTGCAAGTGTGTGCACTGACTTTTAATATATGCATCAGACAAACTTGAGACAAGAAAATAACTACTTCTCATGCCACCTTTTGCTCTTTTCCTGTTCAGCATTCCAGGAAAGGGTTAATTAAAAGCTTCTGTGTGTTGGCTCTGTGGCTGAATCACAGGCCTAAATTGACAGATTGAAGCTGTACTTCAGCAAGATGACATTATGTCCCTGTTAGAGATAGCAACCAATAAAATCGTATAGTACTAAGTAATGCTAAGCTATTAACTTAACTATCTTTACCCTTATTATTGTTTTATATTCTGTGTTTTCTGAATGTCTTGTTCTACTTTAAAATATTTTGTTCTTAATGCGTATTTTGTGTTTTGCTTCCTAGCTTATTAATGTGGCCTTGGGTAAATGCATTTCCATCAGAAACACCACAGCCATTCTGGAAGACTGTGATGGGAGCAGCAAGGTACACTGAGCTGGGGTTTTCTCGCTCATAGTCCGTATAGCTGATAGTGCTAGTGCGGTTGATAGGTGAAGGGTATGACACCATCACTCACTTGAGATGTTCTTTTTGCCTATTGAAATAATAATTAATGTTCACGTTTTTGTATCATCATAAGGTTGGTGACATTTAGGGTCCACCTCTACACGTAAAACAGAGTGACAAAGGGAATAAAGGTGGATACTGTAGTCAACCCACCATGGACCCAGTTCTGGTTCCACCATTTGTAAAAATGCATTAACTGCAAATTCCTTAACCCTTAGGTGAATGGCAAAGATAATAGTGCTGGCCCTAAAGCTGTTGTGAGGATGGAATTAGATACTACACAGGAAACCTATATCAAACCTTTGGTGCTCTATAAATATTCACTGCTATAGTAATAAAAACAAAAATGAGAAAAGTAACACATCACATATAAAGACAAAATGATAAAAATAAAGTCATACACATTCTTAAATAATTAATCTAATGGAGCAGTTTTGTTCTCTGATTCCACCCGTCCTTCCCCCTCCCCCACCCAGGTACTCCTAAGGGAGTAACGCAAATAGCACAATTCATGATCCCTGGTGGAAAACTCTACAGCCAAACTTCAACAAATCTGAGCACAGTATTTAGGGGAGGGAGTAGGGCCTGGGGAAACAGAGCCCTGACTCTGTAGAGCTCTGAGCGATGGCACCTCCCTCTCCAACATATGCTCCTACCCACTCTCATTCTGTTCAGACAGTTATCAGCTTGTTCTCAAAGGAACATGGATTCAGGAGTCGAACTCAGCCCCCTAAAACTGAAGATAACTCTTTGCCAGAGAAATTATTTTGTGATGGAAATCTAGGCTTGCTTTGCTTTGAGTTAGAGATATTACTTTATTTTCAAATACATCTCATGTTTACCTCTTAATTCAAAGCTGCTGCTACGAAAATAAAAAGACATTTTTGTCATCTCTGTTGATATAATTCAGCCATGGATTGTAAACTTGAAGTTAATGGAATTCTTTCTTAATTAGGAAAGAGGAGACAGAAGGGAAGAGAAAAGTGTCAAAAATTAATTAAAAGAAATAATTTTCATGCATTAAGAATTCAAAAAGGAAATCAAGTCATAAAGTATAAGACAAAACCATAAATAGTCCAAATTATATGAAAGTAAACTATTAAATAATATGCAATCCTTCATTATAGTGACTGTCTTTGTCTGACTAATCAGTATTTTACCTGAAAACCCAAGTTCTCGATAACCACTGAGTCTCTCAAAGGGATGCTAGGGGATAAAAAGTATGAATCATGAAGCCCCTGCTTTCCACGAACGTCCATCATCTCCATTTTTTGTATTGTCGCTCATTTTTAGCTTCTGCTTCATTGGGTTGGTTTGAGTAATTAAACGTAAAGGAACATGGAGGAAGTTAACTTATTTTTGGCAGAATTAACGAGGCTTTGACTGTGTGGATCACAATAAACTGTGGAAAATTCTGAAACAGATGGGAATACCAGACCACCTGACCTGCCTCTTGAGAAACCTATATGCAGGTCAGGAAGCAGCAGTTAGAACTGGACATGGAACAACAGACTGGTTCCAAATAGGAAAAAGAGTACGTCAAGGCTGTATATTGTCACCCTGCTTATTTAACTTCTATGCAGAATACATCATGAGAAACGCTGGGCTGGAAGAAGCACAAGCTGGAGTCAAGTTTGCCGGGAGAAATATCAGATATGTAGATGACACCACCCTTATGGCAGAAAGTGAAGAGGAACTAAAAAGCCTCTTGATGAAAGTGAAAGTGGAGAGTGAAAAAGTTGGCTTAAAGCTCAACATTCAGAAAACGAAGATCATGGCATCTGGTCCCATCACTTCATGGGAAATAGATGGGGAAACTGTGGAAACAGTGTCAGATTTTGTTTTGGGAGGCTCGAAAATCACTGCAGATGGTGATTGCAGCCATGAAATGAAAAGACGCTTACTCCTTGGAAGGAAATTTATGACCAACCTAGATAGCATATTGAAAAGCAGAGACATTACTTTACCAACAAAGGTCCATCTAGTCAAGGCTATGCTTTTTCCAGTGGTCATGTATGGATGTGAGAGTTGGACTGTGAAGAAAGCTGAGCACTGAAGAATTGATGCTTTTGAACTGTGGTATTGGAGAAGATTCTTGAGAGTCCCTTGGACTGCAAGGAAATCCAACCAGTCCATCCTAAAGGAGATCAGTCCTTGGTGTTCATTGGATGAACTGATGCTGAAGCTGAAACTCCAGTACTTTGGCCACCTCATGCGAAGAGTTGACTCATTGGAAAAGACCCTGATGCCAGGAGGGATCGGGGGCAGGAGGAGAAGGGGATGACAGAGGATGAAATGGCTGCATGGCATCACCGACTCGATGGACATGAGTTTGGGTAAACCCCGGGAGTTGGTGATAGACAGGGAGGCCTGGTGTGCTGCAATTCATGGGGTCGCAAAGAGTTGGATACAACTGAGCGACTGAACTGAACTGAACTGAATATTAAGCCAGTGAGTGTAGGATTCATCCATAAAAGCTCAAAAGAAATAAAACCCTAGGACTGAACCATCAAGCCCCAGCTTCACCTTACTTAAGCTGTCTCCTTAGTTACTAACTTTTCAGTCAGTTAAAATGTCTTTTTTCAATAAATCCTTGTATTATGACACACATCCATGAATTCAGTGTGCATTCAGGTCATCTAGGGAGTTTGTTACAATGTAGATGCTGATTCAGTAAGTCCATTGTGGGGACTGAAATTCAGCATTTCTAACTAGCTCCAAGGAGATGCTAATGTTAGTCCAGGGACTACTGTTTGAATGGAAAGTTCTAACAATAACATACTTGATAATCTAAGTTAAATCCCAATCACATTACAAATGATGCATTAGATAAAAGTATTTAGGTAGATTTTAGCAGCAGTCTATTTTTTTTAATATATTTACATTGGTGTAAAACAACCTCAGATATGCAGATGACACCACCCATATAGCAGAAGGTAAAGAACTAAAGAGCCTCTTGATGAAACTGAAAGAAGAGAGTGAAAAAGTTGGCTTAAAGCTCAACATTCAGAAAACGAAGATCATGGCATCTGGTCCCGTCACTTCATGGCAAATAGATGGGGAAACAGTGGAAATAGTGGCTGACTTTATTTTTGGGGCTCCAAAATCACTGCAGATGGTGATTGCAGCCATGAAATGAAAAGACGCTTACTCCTTGGAAGGAAATTTATGACCAACCTAGATAGCATATTGAAAAGCAGAGACATTACTTTACCAACAAAGGTCCATCTAGTCAAGGCTATGCTTTTTCCAGTGGTCATGTATGGATGTGAGAGTTGGACTGTGAAGAAAGCTGAGC
>SJYX01018113.1:64797-132639 GCA_006410675.1 Oreotragus oreotragus
GGAGTTGGTGATGGACAGGGAGGCCTGGCGTGCTGCAGTTCATGGGGTCACAAAGAGTCGGACACTACTGAGCGACTGAACTGAACTAAATTGAAAACAACAAATTTCCTACAGACCCAGTGCTTTAGAGTATATTGACCAGGCAGATAGAACTAAGTTTAAAAAAAATTATAAAAATTAAAAACACAGTCATTACCTAAAACAGTATTTATTTTAGACATTTGCAACTCCCCTAAACTGGACTTCTCCAAGAGGAGTTGCTGTGAACTGAGAGATAGTAACACAGTGCAAACTGGTGATTCTTTGTGCTATCAGTTAAGAAAGATTTTTAACCTTTCCTATAATAGAACACAGCCTCTAGGAGTCCAATTTTCTAGTATTAAAAAAAAACAAGCATAGTAATTCCCATCAAAGTCATTTAGAACTGGGACTTGGCTCTCCCTCTAGCCTCAGTGGCTAGGGGCCTGAATCGTGTGGTGGTTTGAATGTTCCAATACTTCAAGTACCAGGTTAGCCTGGCACTCAGAACACCTAAAAGGGCGCCCATTCACAGACATGTACTAATTGTACTAAATTTTGTTTTATTATTGCAGCTAACACTTATTGATGTCTTACTATGTGCTCAACACTTGTCAGACACTACTCCATGGTTTTGAGATAGACACTATTGCTATCCAACTTAAGAATTAGAAAAATGAGATTCAGTTCCATTCAGTTCAATTCAGTTCAGTCGCTCAGTCGTGTCCGACTCTTTGCGACCCCATGAATCACAGAACGCCAGGCCTCCCTGTCCATCACCAACTCCCGGAGTTCACTCAAACTCACGTCCATCGAGTCGGTGATGCCATCCAGCCATCTCATCTTCTGTTGTCCCCTTTTCCTCCTGCCCCCAATCCCTCCCAGCATCAGAGCCTTTTCCAGTGAGTCAACTCTTCACATGATTAGACAGGGTAAATAATAGAGCCATACTATCAGAACTGAAAGTGGAAATACCAGGATTTTGAACATCTGACTAGAGTGCCTATATTCTTAAGCATTACTAATAAAAATGTTTAGCAAAGAGTTTGCTGCTGAAAGTCACCTTCTCCTTATACATTTTCCCCACAGCTTCAACAATTTAATTACACCTGGTTAAGGCTTATTAAACACAGAGCGTGGTGCTTAGCTCCTGTGCCTGATAACGGGGCCCTGAGGCTGCACCTTTGTGATAGCAGAAACAAAGGGCTAAGATGGCTGCATAAATCAACATCAGTGGTCCGCCCAGAACTGGTAAGCAAAATATTTGTACCTCTTCCTTACCACAAATCCAACTTTCCATTAAATGTGACATAAACCCTCCTTGTCAGCTTCCTCAATCAGAGGCTTTAAATGTGTAAGGGACAACAGACGCAGTGTAAAAGTTCTTACACAGAGATAAACAGATTTTTTTTATATAGATTGTTGAGTCCTTTTTTATTCTTTTAACAAAATTTACTTCAAATCAGTTCTTTTGGTTATATTTCTGTTATCATCTTTGTTTCTGAAAGTCATTTGCTTCTGAAAGTCAATTAGCAATGTCAAAAGTCAGGCTTATGGCTTAGAACTGATGCTCATTGATTACCAGAAAAGTTTATAGGCAGAGTAGATGGGGAAAGCAAGAAGCAGTGTGCTTCCCCCATCTATGTGCATCCATACATACCTGCGCTTAGTATGAATCTGTCTCCACTTCCTGCCTCCTTTCCTTAGAGAGATTTTCTCACGTCCTCTGGTTCTTCAAGATTTACGCTCTGGAGAGTCTCTGGGTGCTGGAGTCCGTTCCAACCAGCTTGCAGGTGCTGACCGTGTGCAGCTCTTGCCAACTTCACACTCAATGATATCACATTGGTGATTGAAACCACCCGTGGCAGGAGTATTTACAAAATTCCATGCTAGAAATCAAGGGATGGTTTTCCAGAGGTCAAGCTGTAGATATTAACCAGAACAACCATGCCCTATCCTATTCACTGTCCAAGAACTCTGCTTTCCCCAATGATATTTTGAAAAGTGAAGTCACTCAGTCGTGTCCGACTCTGTGACCCTGTGGACTGTAGCCCACAAGACACTAAAATAATCATATTTTAGTAAGATACAAAGTCATAAGTTTTCTGTAGGATCTTTGAATGGCAGGAATAATTTCAGGGCTGCCTTCTCAAATTTTTTTCTGTCTCACTAGCAGGTAGCCACCAAACCCACTGAATGAGTAGTGAGTATGTGGAGACCATCATTTTCCTCAGGGATGACCCCAAAGCATGCACACTTTTTACCTTAGAGTGTCTCCATTCTTTCTGATGTCACAGCCAGTGATTGCTCTCTTCATGACATTTTCTTTTTTTTTCTCTGCTCAGGATAAAATTAGGACCTAAGCATCACACTCTCCAATCTTCCTTTCCATACCTCATCCCTATTATATTTGAGGGATCTCTTTACAACTCACCAGCAGAGTATTATAGCTAATCCAGATCTTCTCAGTGTCATCTTTTTTACAAATCCTTGAGGTTACTCAAGCATCATATGTCTAAAATTCTAAAAGGGTGACAATATTCTGGTTTTGGTTTTTTTTTTTTTTTTTTACTGTGCTGGGTCTTCTCTGCTACAGGGGCTTTCTCTGGTTGCAGCAAGCAGGGATCACTCTCTAGTTGCTGAGCATGGGCTTCTCACTGAGGTGGCTTCCCTCGCTGTGGGGCACAGGTTTTGGGAATACAGACTTCAGCAGTTGTGGCACCTGGGCCTAATTGCCCCACGGCATGTGGAATCTTCCCAGATCATGGATCAAACCTGTGTTTCTTGCAATGGCAGGCAGATTCTCAGCCCCTGGACCACCAGGGAAGTCCAAGGGTGACAATGTTTTTGTAAGAGTATCCTTAAAATAAATTATTATAAAGTCACCTCTATTTGATAAAATTTTAGAGCATTTCAAAACCTGTGTGTGTGTGTTAGTGGTTCAGCTGTGTTCAACTCTTTGCAACCCCATGAACTGTAGCTTACCAGGCTCCTCTATCTATAGAATTCTCCAGGCAAGAATGATTAAGATGACCTTTGTCACAGTTATGGATATTTGAGAGGATTGATAGGTGAAAAAAATTATAAACTCATGAGCAAGTTGTAAGTAGGTTATTGACAATTTCTAGGATGTTTAATAAGTATTAATCAATAATAGAACCCTCTGAAATGCCTGTGACTTCTAGTTATATCTGGACTTTCTGGACATTGGGCATTCTATCAGAGAACATGGTAAGGAATTCATAAATAAAATACATCATTTCTAACACATTTTATTCTAAATTTCCATTTTAAGGCATGAACTTAAGAAATTAACTCATTTTTTGTGATTTTTTTTTTCTTTACTACCATCCATGAGGGAGCCAGTCACCATATACAGTAAACACCATCTGGAGCTATTTCCCTTAAATAATACAGTTATCAGCCATATCATCAGAAAATTCATCTTTTGCCTCATGAAGAACTAAAAGTTGTAGCTTGGAGAGTGTGAGAATTTAGTTTACGATAGAGACAAATTTAATACTGTTTAAAGTCTGGTCTGTGTTATTAATTTATTTCAGGGGAATTCCTAAAAAATAAAAAATGAAATCACCTTTTTTAAAAGTTGGTAATTGGTTTTAATTTCTTTACATCACAATTGTTAAATTCAGCCTATGGCTCATGATCAGATCCCCTTTCTCTCCAGGTGAACCACATTGTTTTTGGAAACTATCATCAGTTGTTATGCTTGGAAGGAAATTTTACTCAGAAGACCCTGAAAGTTGCTCCTTGTGACCCAGCAAAGCCAAATCAAAAATGGAAATTTGAAAACTATTATGAAGACTGAAGAGGAAGTGATATTTTTATCTAGTAAACCCACTAGACACTGTGAATTTGACAGTGAACTTGGTGACCATATTTCTCCATGCTAGTTTAAAATTTTCAAAATTAATAACATTTAAATGGAAGATTTTTTTTTTAAATCACAATATTTGAGATACCAAAATTTAACTCAGGGAGACAATCCAACATTGGATTGGAGTCCTTCAGCACTAGGTGGCCTTTTGAGTTGCCTGCTTTCCACTCTCTGCTGGAACAAAGCCTGCTAGTTATCCCATGCCATCTAACAGGTAACCGGAAATAAAGACAGAAGAACTTGGAAAAGCACAATGATATTCAATGATGGCTGATCATAACCAGCTCTTTTGACCCACAAGTAGGTATAATTAATGAGAACCTGGTCCTTTAGTTGCCAGTTTTTCATCAAAAATAAAAGAGGTAGAAGGAAAGAAAGAAAATTACTTGAGTTCCTAGACTAAAAGACCTCAGAAACACACAGCCTTCACCTTGGTGAAATCTCTCCCAACCACACGCATGTTTACCTAATGTTAGAAATAATATTAATATAATACTCCTTGATGGCAGGGTTTTGATCTAGATGACTGTAAAATGTTTTTCCTACTCTGAGTCAGTGGAAAATTTCTAAGTGAGGAAGTCGAATGCTTATTCAATTCTAGACATGGATGTTTCCATTCATTATGTGCTTTTAAACTGCACTTTAAAAAATGGCCATACAAGTAGCTTCTAGATGTATGTGGATATTAAACAAGAAAAAAAATGCAAAGAAATACAGACTGCATCACTTCACACAGTAGTAACTGAAAATAAATTTCATCATTGAACCTACTCTAATATAGAACCAAATAAGAGGAGTTAAAAAGAATTAAAGCAGAAATAGAGCACTAAAAATATGAAAATTCTCTGATGTGAAAACACTACTTTATATTCAGTAGCATTCACACAGATGAAGTATGCTAAAATAGAGTTTTCAAGGTAGAAATAAAGTGAAGGAGACATAAAGAAAGGGAAAGAGAATGATAACCACAGTGAAGAAGAGAGTTAAGAGAAAAATGTCCTGGATTTAGCCAAAATAAGGAAGGGGATCTTGCACCTCTGTGGGGGAGAAAAAATAAATGCTTAGATGTAGACCTAAAGATAACACTGATAAATTTGGAGAAAATCCCAATATTACTTTGATCCAAATTGAGTACCTAATCCTAGGTATGCCAAAACTTAGTCATACTGAAAGATATCTTAGAAAGTCTGATAACCTTTGCATTCATTTGGTAGAAATTTGATGTCCAGCAGACACATTACCTATCTAAAAATCCCAGGCCAGTTAGTAAGAGAATCAGGATCAGAATTAGAATCGGGATTAGATTAAATTAGATATCTGGAATCAGGATCTCCAGAGATGGGACCACCAGCCTAACCAAAATTGCTCCATGACACTCTTAAAAAAAAAAAAGCATAAATTTTCTGGTTGAGGTTGGGTGTCTGGAAAATAATCATGCTACATGCTTGTTAATATTTTTTTAAAAAAGAAAGAAACCTGTGCAATTGAGTTGATGGTGAAACTTGGTGTCCTTAGTTCTGATTTCCTATTAAAACTTTAATTTTAATTCCCAATTAATTACACAAAAGCAGAGCAATAACTAAGAACTGGAAGGGGAAATAGTTTTGAACATTTGTATCATATTTAAGATATTTTACGTAAATAATTGATACTGCAGATGAGATGAGAAAATGACTAGAAAATGAGATAATTCTTTTCAAAACAGCGCCATGTAGGGGATAAAACATAAGTTAGTTGCCAAAGGACTAATTGAGTTGCTGACCAAACTCAGTGTGCCAGATGCCCTATGCAATTCTTTGTGTGAGTGAAAAAATATTGAAAGGTTTTCTGCCAGTCTAATGAATCTCTTTTTACTCAAAAACAGTTTCCACCAAAATTGTCAACTCTATTCAGAAAAAGATGAGTTATGTTTTGGATAGGTTTATCTTTGGATATACCAGCTGAAGAAATTCAAATGTTTTTGCTCAAAAGAACCCTCTGTGACCTGTTCAGTGTATTCTCCTCCTGGCTTTGCCTTGACATATTTATTATGTGAAGCTATTTTTGAATCCATATTGTCAGTATAGCAAAGAACTATTTTCATACATCACATGTTTGTTCTTGGGTAAAATCTTTAAAACAGCTTTTACTATGTTTTTCCCACTTACTCTAAGAAGCAAGGCAATAATCAGTAGTTAGAAATCATATGGACCTCCCTTAAAAGAGTATTGACTAATTGTGAAAACTACTACCAACATTCTTTTAAGCAATGTGCTCTAAATTTTTGTTTTCTGAAGACTGTAATAAAAGTATAAATGCCTCTAAATATTCTGGTACTTCTAATTTTAAACCCTTGGATGAGACTCATTAGGGTCTTAATCAGCCCTGAGTTCTTCAATAAGGGGTTCTGTTCTTAGGGCCTTTATAGAGTTTTCCCTGGATTAGCTTAAGCTATTTATTACCTTTTCCTAGAAAAATATATATGCATCTTATTACCTTGAACACAAGCATAGGTGATAATATTTTACAGGTCTTATTGGCTCAAAACCTAAGTTACCAAACCATTTGAGTACTTCTGAGCCTTCCAGAAAAATTGTTTGCACAATTCTTTTCTCATTTTCAACCACTGCTCTCTTGAAGGATGACACAGCTGTTGTTAGTACAACTGTGTTTTATCACCAGCATCAACTTTGCTCAGTTCTGCTTGTTGATATTCAATCAGCTGTCATTCACAAGGGCAAAAACTACCATGCACCATGATCGTAAAGTATCATTAGCTTTCAACTAATTTGGAAATACTTTCTCAAATAATAAAGCATATTTCCTTTAGAATAACCTTCAAGATTGTAAAGGGGAAAATATACCAATTATAGTGTAGGAATTCAATTTTCTCAGTCAATCTTGATTTTATGGATGGCTTAGAATGATTTTCAAGAGGCTATCAGGCAAGAGAAGGGAGTTGAGGTACACCAGATGGTAACGTTTTTGTTTTAATATCTTTATCTTCCGCATTCAAACATAGAAAACAAATTCCATCTCAAAAGCAAGTCCACGATCTTGAATAAAAACAAGGAAATTACAAGAAATAAAGAGAAAAGAGATGGGACTAATTACCTTGAGTATCTACTATGTGCTAGGCATTGTTTGTGCCTCATCTCAGTCTGCGCACAACTCAATGAGGTGAATCTCCTTCTCCTCATTATCCAGACCAGGATGATTGATAGGAATTGTCTAAAAGCATCACACTAGAAAGAGTTAAAACCCAGATTCCATTCTGTCAGGCTCAAAAAAAAAAAAAACAAAAAAGTGAGCCTCTTTCACTAAACCATTCTTCTATGATTTTTTAAATTCTTTTTCCTCTTCTTCCTCTACCTCTTCTCCTTCTTTTTCTTCTTCTTCTTCTCTTTTTCTTTCTATTTCTTCTTTTATAAGTAGGGCAGCAACCCAGGTGGGCTCAGTTAAAATCCTATGGTACAGAGTCTTTTTGATGATGAGATGTGACTTTTGGTGATTTGATGTGACATTTTGGTCAAATCTTTTTGGATGTTGAACCAACAGGAAATAGAGGCTTCACTCCTTACTGTTAAACAACTGAAGTATAGGCTTAAGGATAGTTATACACACATTTCTCAGTGGTCTTATCTCCTGACTTCATGCAGGACTTATTCCTTTCCATTTCGTAGAACAAGTATGAGAAAGAGAAGTGGACACAGAGAGATTGCTTCTCTGTGAATGATATTACCAACTCTTTGTTCCCTTAACCATTAACCAAAGCTGACAGATTGCTTAATTTGAGGGCAGGTGGGAAGTGGAAAATCAGAGTCCTTAAATTTAAAACAAAAATCAGGTCTTGTAACTTTCACTTCACTGTGTAGATTGTCACCAAAGTGCTTTTACAGAAACCTTTGCATGAGTGTATTCAACAATTGCTAGAAGCCAAGATACCTTGACATGAGAAAAGGACACTAACTACAGCTTATATACATAAATATTTATTTTGGACAAATAGTCATTCCACAGACAGCTTTGTCAAGTCATGTAAATGAGTAACTTCTCCAATCCTTTGGCCACCTGATGCAAAGAGCCAACTCATTGGAAAAGACCCTGAAGCTAGGAAAGATTGAACGCAAAAGGAGAAGGGGATGACAGAGGATGAGATGGTTAGATAGCATCATCAACTCAATGGACATGACTCTGAGTAAACTAGTGATAGTGAAGGACAGGGGAGCCTGACATGCTGCAGTCCAAAGGGTCTTAAAGAATCAAACATGGCTTAACAACGGAACAACATCTAAAAGAGTTGATAGGATGGAATTTCAGTGTTTCTGGTATTTGTGTCTAAAATAAAGGGAAAAAAAATACCATTACACTAAGTAGATTTAATGCCCCTGCTTTCAACCTGAGAGTCAACAGGTAGCTATCACTATGATTGAGGTCTCTTTGAAAGTTTATGTGAGTCTTTGCTTTCCAAAAACACAAAATTCTTATTTTCCAACAAATAGAGCAATTTCTAATATACTGAGTTTCTAATGACAACGTTTGTCATCGGATAAGTAGTAACAAATAATTTCTTTGAAAATGAGGCTTTCCTATTTTGTTACTGATGGATGGATTTTTCCCAGTCAAGAATATTGGTCCTAAATATCTATATAAAGTCTTTATATTAGATATTGAAACTAAAACATATATATTTATAAATGGCTGCAAGAATACACAGAAGAACTGTAAAAAAAAAGATCTTCATGACCCAGGTAATCATGATGGTGTGATCACTCACCTAGAGCCAGACATCCTGGAATGTGAAGTCAAGTTGGCCTTAGGAAGCATCACTATGAATAAAGCTAGTGGAGGTGATGGAATTCTGGTTGAGCTATTTCAAATCTTGAAAGATGATGCTGTGAAAGTGATGCACTCAATATGACAGCAAATTTGGAAAAATCAGCAGTGGCCACAAGACTGGAAAAGGTCAATTTTCATTCCAATCCCAAAGAAAGGCAATGTCAAAGAATGCTCAAACTACTGCACAATTGCACTCATCTCACACTCTAGTAAAGTAATGCTCAAAATTCTCCAAGCCAGGCTTCAGCATTACATGAACTGTGAACTTCCAGATGTTCAAGCTGGTTTTAGAAAAGGGAGAGGAACCAGAGATCAAATTGCCAACATCCACTGGATCATGGAAAAAGCAAGAGAGTTCCAGAAAAACATCTATTTCTGCTTTATTGACTATGCCAAAGCCTTTGACTGTGTGGATCATAATAAACTGTGGAAAATTCTGAAAGAGTTGGGAATACCAGACCACCTGACCTGCCTCTTGAGAAACCTGTATGCAGGTCAGGAAGCAACAGTTAGAACTGGACATGGACCAACAGACTGGTTCCAAATAGGAAAAGGAGTACGTCAAGGTTGTATATTGTGACCCTGCTTATATAACTTATATGCAGAGTACATCATGAGAAATGATGGGCTGGAAGAAGCACAAGCTGGAATCAAGTTTGCCGGGAGAAATATCAATAACCTCAGATATGCAGATGGCATCACCCTTATGGCAGAAAGTGAAGAGGAATTAAAAAGTGAAAGAGGAGAGTGAAAAAGTTGGCTTAAAGCTCAACATTCAGAAAACTAAGATCATGGCATCTGGTCCAATCACTTCATGGGAAATAGATGGGGAAACAGTGGAAACAGTGTCAGACTTTATTGGGGGGGGGGGGCTCCAAAATCACTGCAGATGGTGACTGCAGCCATGAAATTAAAATACACTTACTCCTTGGAAGAAAAGTTATGACCAAACTGGATAGTATATTCAAAAGCAGAGCCATTACTTTGCCGACTAAGGTCTGTCTAGTCAAGGCTATGGTTTTTCCTGTGGTTATGTATGGATGTGAGAATCGGACTGTGAAGAAAGCTAAGCGCTGAAGAATTGATGCTTTTGAACTGTGGTGTTGGAGAAGACTCTTGAGAGTCCCATGGATTGCAAGGAGATCCAACCAGTCCATCCTAAAGGAGATCAGTCCTTGGTGTTCATTGGATGAACTGATGCTGAAGCTGAAATTCCACTACTTTGGCCACCTCATGTGAAAAGTTGACTCATTGGAAAAGGCTCTGATGCTGGGAGGGATTGGGGGCAGGAGGAGAAGGGGACGACAGAGAATGAGATGGCTGGATGGCATCACCGACTCAATGGACATGAGTTTGGGTAAACTCCGGGAGTTGGTGATGGACAGGGAGACCTGGCGTGCTGCGATTCATGGGGTCACAAAGAGTCAGACACGTGTGAGCAACTGAACTGAACTGAACTGATACTTCTATATTTTATACTTTGAATTGACAGAAAGTGAAATCAAGAGTTTCTATAAATAAAGAAACATTTTGAAATGTTTGGATATTTTTAAGTCTCTTTTAAGTACACAGCTTTGTCTGCATCTGGCCTTCTGTATGAAAGAATCTCGTGTGGACTTTTACTCTGGCTATTATTTTCCAGATGTGAGGAGTAAACAAACTAAATTATCAAGATCCTTGTTATTCAACAGTTTAGGTTTATACATATGTCTTAATTCTCCTTCAAACAACTGCCTGAATGTTGCTCAGCCATGTCTGACTCTTTGCGACCCCATGGACTTCAGCACACCAAGCTTCTCTGCCTGTCACCAACTCCCAGAGCTTGCTCAAACTCAAGTCCATTGAGTCAGTGATGCCATTCAACCTTATCCTCTGTCATCCCCTTCTCCTCCTGCTTTCAATATTTCCCAGCATCAGGGTCTTTTCCTATAAGTCAGTTCTGCACATCAGGAGGCCAAAAAGTATTGGAGTTTCAGCTTCAGCATCAGTCCTTCCAATGAATATTCAGGACTGATCTCCTTTAGGTTGGACTGGTTGGATCTCCTTGAAGTCCAAGGGACTCTCAAGAGTCTTCTCCAACACCACAGTTCAAAAGCATCAATTCTTTTGTGTTCAGCTTTCTTTATAGTCCAACTCTCACATCCGTACATGACTACTGTATAGAATGTTCCTAGTTTTATGCATATTAGCTATACGAGATGGGCATAGAAAAAGAGAAGGCAAAGGTTAAATTAGTGAATTTTGTTATTGATTACCTAAGTTTCTAAGCAAAAGTTCAATTACCTTTCAAATTCATATCCAAAACTCTTTCAAACTGGAAGTTAATTACAAAGCTCTTTGATTTTTATAGTTTTGCATATATTTAGGTGATTTCCATTGCTCATTACTACCCATGTGTTTATGTTGATTGGATGTTCTACTTATGTTGTGTTCTTCACACATTTTGGTATTCATATTTACTATGTTACTGTCTGATATTCTATAATATTAGCAAATGTTTGCTATACTTTTGACATTACTTTTTATAGCCCTCTTTTATGGAGCAGTGAAAGTTTAGGCTTTAGAAGAAGTAATGTCTTTCTCATATGGTCAGACATATTTCTTCTTTATGATATGCTGGTGTTTCTTCTTTTTCTTTAATTCTCTATTATTACTTATTTTAAATGTTTTCTTATCATTTTGAAAAACTTAAATGCCCATTCTCCATTTGAAAATGTTCCAAAAGTACTACATCATGTAAATACATAAAACAATTACTATAAAAACGTCAGCATAATTTTACAGCAATGTTTTACCTTAGAGACTACAAAGATATATATATATATATATGTTTCAAGTTGTTGGAATTAAGATGCATCTAAAACAATAGTTCAGTTCCTGTAAAAATAATAGAAATGTTTCATGAACATTACATATCTACCCATCAGAAATTATTTTTGCAATTTCATATACAAGTATTTTAAGACCTTTTCGAAATAAATAATGCAAATGAGTTAAAATAAGGTGTTCTCTTGATTTTTGAAAAAGCATTTATTGATGGTCTTAATAGCTGCTGATGTGCAAGGGTTCTTCTAAATTTTAAAAGGCAACTAAAGAAAGTAAAATCTAGACACCAAAAAAAACAAGGATACAAACTTTTATTGAGAACAAGCAAACACAAAAGTTCTTTGTTTAAACTGTTAATAGGTAGATCGATAGAGTCTGATGTACACGCTGTGTCTTTAAAGGTAGCATTATATGAAGGGTGAGTTTTATATTGACAGAGAAATAAAGCTGTTATTACCTCCTGTTCACCCAGCACCTAAGCAGGATAAAAAGTCAGGCAAGAAATATCAGCATTTTCATAATAAATCAGTTCTCCCTCCTAACAGCTACCAGAGTCCTTCTTCCATCCCTGAACCTTGAATCCCAAAGGCAGTAAGCCTTCACACGTCGCTCCCAATTTGTATTCTTAATGTGTCCCATATGCTTTTCAAATGTTAAAGACCCACCCACTACAACTGGAACCAGACCTTTGTCTTTCCTAAGTTAGAAAGAAATACAGAGCCACCTATCACTGTTATGTGCTTCTGGTTCCTTAATTCGAGGGTATACGGCAACATGGCAGCATGGGGCAATGAACACTGATGCCAAATGATAGTTTAATGCTCTGCAACCACGTTGCCTCCTCTGTGAGCATTAAGCATTTACTCATTGAACATGCCCTGCAATAATCTTGTTTATTCTTTCATAGTTGGTTAATCATCTGATAAGATATCTCAAAGCTAAAAGGGCTCAGGGTTACTATATTTTGGAGCCCAATCAGAGATAGTTGATTAGCCACATCAAATGACCACAGACTACACACCTCACTCAAGTTCCACTGGAAGTTGCCACCTCTGCTGAAATAATTCAAAATACAGGCTCTGTTGATTGTAGGTTAACAATTGGTCATGTCCTATGGTGGATAATACAATACTGTGCTTTGAAGTTAAGTAGAAAATTGTAGGGGTCACCAGGAATCCAAAAAAGAAAATAGGTTGTCCAGGTAAAAAGATTTAAAGGCACTAAATAAACAGGTAACTCTCCTAGTGTATCAATCGTCTCCTTAAATTTATCAATAAAGACCCGATTTTCCTGACTTTATTCTGAACACTTACATTGTCGAGAATAAAATGTATAGATTCTATAGACTAAGCATGACAAACTTTGATATGGTCAGGTTATAAAGTATCTGCTTGGAAAGAACAAAAGGAAAAATACAAAGTTGAGTCTCATAAACACTAAATAATAGTGTATGATATGTGGAAACATATTATATGACAATAGAGAATTGAAGAAAGTGCCTTTAGAATGTATGGGATTTGTTCCACATAAATAAGCAATAAGCTGAGAAGGGCTAACCCAGGGTTTTTCACAAAATGAAATAAATAAACAAAGGGTTGAATAGTACAATGAAGACTGTATTACATTCAGACAATAAGGAATTGTCTTTTTATTCCCAGGGCCAAAAAAATGTCTTTATCTGTGGTGACAGAAAGTTGAGGGTAATATATATAGAAGCATGAAATGAAAAATTATGGATCTAAGAATATAAATATAGATTCTCCCTTTTCATAAATATTCAATACATTATTTGACACATTGGTTTGAGTGAAGCTTCACAAGCACAGTTTTAAGCATCTTGATTTGGGCTGAGGTCCAGTAAATTATATATTCCCAACAACCATCAGAGCTTTCTCACTAAAAATACACACTCACACTCTACTTTGAAAATATTCTAAGATAATTATTTCCATTTTCATAGAAACTAGTACAGTTATGACTAGAGTTGTCTCAGGTTTCTAAGGAAAGAAAATTATTCTGAGATTCTGTTAATAAGCGAAAGTGTAGTAATAGGGGTATTTTCTTAAAATTGTGCTAAAGCTGTCATTTTCATGTTTAATGACTTTAGCTGTGCTAGACAAGATTTTGTTTTCAGTTTCAGAAATAAACTATCTGATATAACTCTTTAGTCAATTGCCCACAAATCTTCCAACCCCTCCTTCTAGCAATCTCACAATGGGTTTAATTCATCTTGAGAGCATAAAGCCAACATTTAGTAAACAGAATTTTCCTGACTGACAATTGCTCAGCCCCACTAGTGAGAAAATTTAGTGAATGGTAACACCTAGGAAGGCGACCTATACAGAATTTCACTCCATAGATACCAAGAAAAACAACTTAAAATCTGAAAGTAATAAGAAAGGCAAAGTATTTTGGAAAGTTTATTGCCAGAGTCTATAAAATCACATCTTAAATAAAGAGAGATTTGATACCAGACTTTCTATCCCCCTCAATGTACAGGAAGAAAGACACAAAAAAGAACTGCATTTCATTTCAAATAGTACTCTTTCGTTTGATGACTACATTTCCCAGCATTGCTACTTTTAAAGCCAAACTTTTAAATGTTGGATTTCCCGGTGGTGCTTGCTGTTTAGTGCTTAGCAGATAAGGCTATATTAGTGAAGTTTTAAAAAACAAATGTCCAAGAACGAGCCTAAAGCTTTTTGATTTGAGATTACCAGACTGAATTTTTACTAGGGTTATTTCCACATTACTCTACAGTGAAACAGAGATTCAGCTTCCACTTCTTTAAAGGCAACAACTCATATAAGGCAACAAAGATATATATCAGGAAAACCAAATTAGCTTTTGCTTTAGTGGGCATGAGAATGTCTCAGTTCCAGTTAGTTTATCATAGACTCAAATTCATCGATTCTTTGCTTGGTGTTCCCCTTTCTGATTTTCCGATAGGATATCGTATTGTATCTTGAATAAGCATTTCTGGAGAAATCACCCTTCTTCCCGAAGGTCGGCTGCTCATCAGGTGTGACAGGTTGGGAACTGGGGCTACTCAGTGGGGAGTCCTCACTTGCATCACCTTCCTCTTTTAACTGAGTATCCTCTTCATTTTTTTTCTTAAATTCTATCACGCGAACTTCATCTTCATCATCTTTGCAATCATCATCATCATCGTTATTAATTTCTTCATCCCAAACCTCTTGCTCCTCATCCGGCTTAGAATGTGAGACATCAACCTGGCTAGGTTTCTGAAATCCTAACCATTCAATTTCAGTTGCCTGAAGAGCTGTGTTCTCCAGCTCCTCATCTTCTCTCTCCTCTAGAGGTTGTTCAGAAATACTTTCCTTTTGTCTGCTTATTTCTTGGTTGCTGCTGCTCAAAGGAATCTTCTCCCACTGATGCCCTGTAGCAAAATCAATTGCTAGTTGATATGTGTAGAGATTTCAAAATACCCACATAGTCTCCAGATTATATTTCTGTACAACCATTTTCCAGCATATATTTTATAAATATATTGTTCTGTGGGTTATTAATATGTTTTACACAATGGAACAGGCTACCCCATCAAATTATCTCAGAAAGCACTGCACTAAACACAAGTAAGCTTCCTCAGAATTTATCTGAACCTTTAAAATGTTGATGAGTTATTAGGATCCAGCAACCCAACCTCATTTTACTATGGAAATTTTTGTGATGGATGACTGTTGCAAACTGATCAAACCAGTCAGTCCTAAAGGAAATCAACCCTGGATATTCTTTGGAAGGACTGTTGCTAAAGCTGAAGCTCCAGTCCTTTGGCTACCTGATCCTAAGAGCTGACTCATTGGAAAAGACCCTGGTGTTGGGAAAGATTGAAGGCAAAAGGAGAATGGAGCGGCAGAGGATGAGATGGTTGGATAGCATTATTGGCTCAATAGTCATGAATTCGAGCAAACCCAGGGAGATATCGGAGGACAGAGGAGCCTGGTGTGTCAGACACAACTCAGCAGCTGAATGGCAACTAGCGGCTGAACAGCTCTATCTAGTGAGACTGGTATCCATGAGACGCTTAAAAATCCTGTCTAGCTTATCATGACTGGGTATATGAATATGTTAAAAAAAAAAAAAACACAGGGACCTATTTCCTAAACACACATGGATATTCCTCAAAGAAAATTAGAAAAATATCTCACAGTGAAAAAAGACTTCCTTCCAACAGTAAAAATAATGAAATAATGACTATCAATGACTGTTGTCACTCAGAGTAGCAAATTCAGTATTTGCCACCATGCTTCTCGGAGTTGTCCTAAAATAGCAGGTGTAGAGAAGGAGCAGGCAACCACAGATGGCCAAGAGACAGGTGCTGGGCCAATCAAGGCACCAAGTCCACCAAAAGACACACAGTATAGCCTAGAATCTGCCACTGATTGCCAGCGAGTCAAGATTTAAAAATCACATTCAGGTCATATCTAGCTAACGCTAGATTAGCCTACTGTTTTAGACACATCCTTAGCGGACAACTAATTGACTCAAGTGGTTTGGTACTATGTAGTGACTTTAAAAAGGCTCATTTAATTCACTGCAAATTTCACTTTTCAAACAGATCCTATCAGCATATCCTCAATAATATTTATTGAGCATGCAAAAACCAATTAATAAGGAGAGTGTAGAGATTGTTTTCAGAGCTTTCACCCCTAAAGGACTTAGTGAGAAGCTTCAGCCTGCAGTGGGCCTGACTCAAGGTTATGTTCCCTATTCTCTTTCAACACCATTGTTGTTTATTTGCTAAGTCAGGTCCGATTCCTTTACAACCCCATGGACTGTAGCCTGCCAGGCTCCTCTGTCCATGGGATTTCCCAGACAAGAATACTAGAGTCTTTAAATAAAATGAGAGGCACTGTTTCTCTTTGCCTTTCTCCTCCACAGCTTCCTATTTTCACTGAAAGATGTTACAAGTCCATTTCCATCAAAGACTTTTCATCCTCTTTTCATTTTATTTTCCCAACTATAATTGTAAAGTTACACAAACAGAAGCGAAGATGGATCATCACTCCTCATTACTTGTGCACAGCTCCTATCAGGCCGCTGGCATCCAGTCAGTATTCTTTACATTATAAATACACATTATGTTTACTATAATCTCATTTGGTTTTCTTTTTTTTTTCACAAGAACCAAAGAAACTGATCTTTTGTCTCTTATTCATGACTCGGGCATAGAGTTATCATGCATGAAATTACTTCTGTCTTTAAAGTATAGTATTTTTCTCAGTATTTTTAACATTTTCCTATTTTTCAACCCAAGAGTATTTGCTCCAGAGGCTTTTTAGCTGTTTGCCACTGTGAAAATAAAAGATACCAAAATGTGTCCTTCTAACCCTACAGCAGAAACATATGTTCCACCAAACACAAAAGGATTCATGCAGGGAAAAATTCACCCTGAGACTATCCACTTTTAAAAATCAAGACTGCTTTTATTCTATATTTAAAGAAAATGAAAGATCTTAGAGAACTATTGTCTCCACCTGACCTTTTGGTCAGAAATTTGAAAGGGACTCTAGATAAAAGTTGAGATCTCTGTCTTTGAGAATTTGCTTGCTCATTGGCAGCAGAAGGGTTAGAGCAAGAGATTATTTAGTTCATTTCATAGGGTTTAGGTCTTAACAAATTAACTGTGATAATGTAAAAACTTGACAGTGACTGCTGCTTATGACATTATCCCTTGAGGGACTATACAGTGGACCACTGTATGCAGTCAGCAGACAGACTGAAAGGTGTCCAGACAAGGTGGACAAACTCAGGAAACTGCCAACAACCTTGGCATCCACTATTTTATATGATGTTCTAATATTTCAATCAATAATTCTTCAGTGTTTTGCTTGTTAAGGTCCTAAATAAACTAAGTCACTTAGGTTACCAACCTGGTTTCAATTTTGAGATAAGATGTTTATGCCTGCAAGAGATGATATGAATAATTAATTAATAGATTTTTATCTTGCACTTTATTTGGAAATTATTTGAATGTAAATGTTTCCTTAGAAGTCTGAAACGCTTTGTGTCTCTTAGACTCTTGAGTTTATTTGTAAAATAATATAATCATTTAAAAATCCATGTTCTTTTTACTCAGGCATTTTCTGAAAGGACACAATTAGAATTAACTTCATCACTCAGAAGATTTCTTTGACAAGAATTAGGTAACCATTTTGTACTTACATCAGAGGCCTAGAATTTTCCTATAGATCAAATAAATTTATAAGATTATTTTAAACTGTATGCCAATGGTAAACTTTTAGGATAAATCAATTTTTGAAACATTTACAGTTTGCAAGGTGCCTGACACAGACTTGAAGACACTAAATCAAAAGGAAAGGGTGATACTGTTGACTAACTTATTAAGATGCAGATGTCGTATCATCAAGTCAAAGTGTGTCAAGCAATTATACAGATCCATGCAGTTTCAGTCTTGAAGAGTCTATAATGCTTTCTAAGGTAGAACCGACAGATAAGTCCAGACAACCTTATCTGCCTAAAACAGCATGATTTCAAAATGACTTCTGGATTCCCTTTTTAATACCACACTCACACAACATCCCATGCAAAAACTGCCCTCCATATCCAGTCAAACAATTTCTGTGTATAAAGTGGAAGTTCTTCTTACCTTCTGTCAATGCCATTTCATCAACACTTGTTTCTTGGAGAGAAAGATCTGTGATAGCCTTATGAACAACATGGAGCTTCTCTTCTGGTTTTTCTGGAGGGAAAAACCCCATAAGATAAATATTTTAACATTTAAGTAGTTTAAGATAAATATATTACCAATTTAGACCCTAATGAGGTAGATTTTGTGTGTGTGGTCACTGAAATAACTATTTCTCTCTTTAAACTCATTTCTTCACTGAGTTCTTTACTTGTAAACATAATGATAATCTTTTCTTTAATGTCTGTAGAAGGTATAAATCCATGAATTCTGATACTTTCAGATAGATTTAGAAATAAAAATTGAATTTACGAATTCCCTTTAACCAAATAATAACGGAGCTGCCCATATAATAATAAATAACAGAAGTTAACATTTAACAAACAATAATTTTCACCATAACTCTACAAATATCAGTACTATTATCTGCCTTCTTCTAAGGAGACAACTAGTGCTTCAGGAAGCGAGGAAAGTTGTCCAGGATGACAGAACTCTCAAGCAAATGAGCTTGGATTTAACCTAAGGCAGAAGTTTAGTCCTTATGCTCTGAAGCCCCAATAGGATAAGGGGCCACATTTGGGCAAGGACAAGAGTGGAAGGATGTGCCATTTACTCCTTCATAACAGTTTATCCAAAGACTCCCGAGTGAGTTCATAAATCAAATCAAAGCAAATTAGGGAGAAGAAAAATGCTTTACCTTTTAGAGTCTTCTCATCCATGGACGAGCTAAGCAGTATGTCCTCTTGTAATTTTTCACTTTTCTCCTGATTTCTTTCTGTGGGTACATCAAGTCTAGGTTCTACCCTGCAGTATGGTGGGGTGCCATCCACGTCACTGGCTTCTTCTGTGATTTTAGTAATCTTTTGTGGACCGTCTTCAGGGGGTGTATCCCCGTTACACTCCACCTGACTGAATGTCACTGGTACGTCTGTCATAATGTACAGTTGAGTCCCACTTGGAGAGAGCTTTGGGAAAGATCCTTGATCCTCGATGAGTTCTCTTGCCTTCAAATCCAACTTCTACTCAAAGAACACAAATTATTTACTTTAGTGCATAATAACAAGCTTCTTTTCCTAAAGGTATCCAGATAGAGAGTAGAACAGAAGTAATGGAATTTGTCAGATTTGCACCAATCCATGAGCAAGAATCCAGCCAATCACCACCTTGTTTGTTGCTCAGCAGTTCCACTTGCAGAATTAATGGCAGCCTTTTGATTTACATAAGCAAACAATCCGAGGCAATCAGGCTTTTGTGTTGGCATGTAGAGGGGGACTTTCAGCTTGTCAGTCCCCCTCTGGGAACAGAGATTTTTGTCCCTTTTCATAATGGTCCTTTGTCATTTTCCTTGTAACAGGAGCCACAATTGTTCCACAGCTTTAATCCAGAGAGAATGACCACCTTGAGGCATATTAGTTCTGTGTAACCAGCTTAACATTTCCAAACAGATTTTGCTCAAGTAAAACCTCAGCTATTTTGTAAAGGACAATGGCATCATTTCTTATTTATTAAAGAATAAAAACAGCTTATCAAAAACATGTAAACAAGGCAACTTTATTGTACATCACTCTGGCAGCGGATTCCACAGTATGCTTTCAGGAACCCACAGCAACAGACCTAAGAAAAAACAAACACAAATTCTGTCATTTTGCTAATATCAAAAATTTTACATTTCAGAGTAATTTAGTTTTTCACAAGTCCATTTCCATCAAAGACTTTTCATCCTCTTTTCATTTTATTTTCCCAACTATAATTGTAAAGTTACACAAACAGAAGCGAAGATGGATCATCACTCCTCATTACTTGTGCACAGCTCCTATCAGGCCGCTGGCATCCAGTCAGTATTCTTTACATTATAAATACACATTATGTTTACTATAATCTCATTTGGTTTTCTTTTTTTTTTCACAAGAACCAAAGAAACTGATCTTTTGTCTCTTATTCATGACTCGGGCATAGAGTTATCATGCATGAAATTACTTCTGTCTTTAAAGTATAGTATTTTTCTCAGTATTTTTAACATTTTCCTATTTTTCAACCCAAGAGTATTTGCTCCAGAGGCTTTTTAGCTGTTTGCCACTGTGAAAATAAAAGATACCAAAATGTGTCCTTCTAACCCTACAGCAGAAACATATGTTCCACCAAACACAAAAGGATTCATGCAGGGAAAAATTCACCCTGAGACTATCCACTTTTAAAAATCAAGACTGCTTTTATTCTATATTTAAAGAAAATGAAAGATCTTAGAGAACTATTGTCTCCACCTGACCTTTTGGTCAGAAATTTGAAAGGGACTCTAGATAAAAGTTGAGATCTCTGTCTTTGAGAATTTGCTTGCTCATTGGCAGCAGAAGGGTTAGAGCAAGAGATTATTTAGTTCATTTCATAGGGTTTAGGTCTTAACAAATTAACTGTGATAATGTAAAAACTTGACAGTGACTGCTGCTTATGACATTATCCCTTGAGGGACTATACAGTGGACCACTGTATGCAGTCAGCAGACAGACTGAAAGGTGTCCAGACAAGGTGGACAAACTCAGGAAACTGCCAACAACCTTGGCATCCACTATTTTATATGATGTTCTAATATTTCAATCAATAATTCTTCAGTGTTTTGCTTGTTAAGGTCCTAAATAAACTAAGTCACTTAGGTTACCAACCTGGTTTCAATTTTGAGATAAGATGTTTATGCCTGCAAGAGATGATATGAATAATTAATTAATAGATTTTTATCTTGCACTTTATTTGGAAATTATTTGAATGTAAATGTTTCCTTAGAAGTCTGAAACGCTTTGTGTCTCTTAGACTCTTGAGTTTATTTGTAAAATAATATAATCATTTAAAAATCCATGTTCTTTTTACTCAGGCATTTTCTGAAAGGACACAATTAGAATTAACTTCATCACTCAGAAGATTTCTTTGACAAGAATTAAGTAACCATTTTGTACTTACATCAGAGGCCTAGAATTTTCCTATAGATCAAATAAATTTATAAGATTATTTTAAACTGTATGCCAATGGTAAACTTTTAGGATAAATCAATTTTTGAAACATTTACAGTTTGCAAGGTGCCTGACACAGACTTGAAGACACTAAATCAAAAGGAAAGGGTGATACTGTTGACTAACTTATTAAGATGCAGATGTCGTATCATCAAGTCAAAGTGTGTCAAGCAATTATACAGATCCATGCAGTTTCAGTCTTGAAGAGTCTATAATGCTTTCTAAGGTAGAACCGACAGATAAGTCCAGACAACCTTATCTGCCTAAAACAGCATGATTTCAAAATGACTTCTGGATTCCCTTTTTAATACCACACTCACACAACATCCCATGCAAAAACTGCCCTCCATATCCAGTCAAACAATTTCTGTGTATAAAGTGGAAGTTCTTCTTACCTTCTGTCAATGCCATTTCATCAACACTTGTTTCTTGGAGAGAAAGATCTGTGATAGCCTTATGAACAACATGGAGCTTCTCTTCTGGTTTTTCTGGAGGGAAAAACCCCATAAGATAAATATTTTAACATTTAAGTAGTTTAAGATAAATATATTACCAATTTAGACCCTAATGAGGTAGATTTTGTGTGTGTGGTCACTAAAATAACTATTTCTCTCTTTAAACTCATTTCTTCACTGAGTTCTTTACTTGTAAACATAATGATAATCTTTTCTTTAATGTCTGTAGAAGGTATAAATCCATGAATTCTGATACTTTCAGATAGATTTAGAAATAAAAATTGAATTTACGAATTCCCTTTAACCAAATAATAACGGAGCTGCCCATATAATAATAAATAACAGAAGTTAACATTTAACAAACAATAATTTTCACCATAACTCTACAAATATCAGTACTATTATCTGCCTTCTTCTAAGGAGACAACTAGTGCTTCAGGAAGCGAGGAAAGTTGTCCAGGATGACAGAACTCTCAAGCAAATGAGCTTGGATTTAACCTAAGGCAGAAGTTTAGTCCTTATGCTCTGAAGCCCCAGTAGGATAAGGGGCCACATTTGGGCAAGGACAAGAGTGGAAGGATGTGCCATTTACTCCTTCATAACAGTTTATCCAAAGACTCCCGAGTGAGTTCATAAATCAAATCAAAGCAAATTAGGGAGAAGAAAAATGCTTTACCTTTTAGAGTCTTCTCATCCATGGACGAGCTAAGCAGTATGTCCTCTTGTAATTTTTCACTTTTCTCCTGATTTCTTTCTGTGGGTACATCAAGTCTAGGTTCTACCCTGCAGTATGGTGGGGTGCCATCCACGTCACTGGCTTCTTCTGTGATTTTAGTAATCTTTTGTGGACCGTCTTCAGGGGGTGTATCCCCGTTACACTCCACCTGACTGAATGTCACTGGTACGTCTGTCATAATGTACAGTTGAGTCCCACTTGGAGAGAGCTTTGGGAAAGATCCTTGATCCTCGATGAGTTCTCTTGCCTTCAAATCCAACTTCTACTCAAAGAACACAAATTATTTACTTTAGTGCATAATAACAAGCTTCTTTTCCTAAAGGTATCCAGATAGAGAGTAGAACAGAAGTAATGGAATTTGTCAGATTTGCACCAATCCATGAGCAAGAATCCAGCCAATCACCACCTTGTTTGTTGCTCAGCAGTTCCACTTGCAGAATTAATGGCAGCCTTTTGATTTACATAAGCAAACAATCCGAGGCAATCAGGCTTTTGTGTTGGCATGTAGAGGGGGACTTTCAGCTTGTCAGTCCCCCTCTGGGAACAGAGATTTTTGTCCCTTTTCATAATGGTCCTTTGTCATTTTCCTTGTAACAGGAGCCACAATTGTTCCACAGCTTTAATCCAGAGAGAATGACCACCTTGAGGCATATTAGTTCTGTGTAACCAGCTTAACATTTCCAAACAGATTTTGCTCAAGTAAAACCTCAGCTATTTTGTAAAGGACAATGGCATCATTTCTTATTTATTAAAGAATAAAAACAGCTTATCAAAAACATGTAAACAAGGCAACTTTATTGTACATCACTCTGGCAGCGGATTCCACAGTATGCTTTCAGGAACCCACAGCAACAGACCTAAGAAAAAACAAACACAAATTCTGTCATTTTGCTAATATCAAAAATTTTACATTTCAGAGTAATTTAGTTTTTCCAAAGCTTCTTGTTTTAGTTTATTCACTTCTATAATAGCTCCATTCATCCTGTAAAACCCTAGAATAATTGCCTCCATGAAATTTTCCCTTTCCCCAATCAGAATTACTTTCAGTATCCCCTACTGATGTTGCATGATGCTTGTAAAATGATAAGATACCAACACTGGGAAACAGGTGATTATATAAAACATCTGTCACCTACCACTCCTTCCTTCTTAAAGTAAGATATTAATTCTTAGTTTGTGTGTAGATTTCTTGTAGACAATCATCTGTTCTTATTTTTATTATTGTTTTAATTCCGTCATGGTGCTTTATTTTTTAATTTTTATTGGAGAGTAGTTGATTTACAATATTGTGCTAGTTTCTGCTGTACAGCAAAGTGGAGTAAATCCACTCTTTTTTTAGATTCTTTCCCCATATAGGCCATTACAGGGTATTGAACAGAGTTTCCAGTGCTATACAGTAGGTCCTTATTAGTTATCTACTTTATATGTGAAAAGCCAGTTGCTCAGTCGCGTCCAATTCTTTGCAACCTCAGGGACTATAATGGGCCAGTCTCCTCTGTCCATGGAGTTCTTCAGGCAAGAATACTGGAGTGGGTTGCCATGCCCTCCTCCAGGAGATCTTCCCAACCCAGGGACTGAACCTGGGTCTCCTGCATTGCAGGCAGATTCTTTACCTTCTGAGCCAGCAGGGTTGCCTGTTTTATATATGGTAGCGTGTATATGTGAATCCCAATCTCCCCATTTTTCCCTTCCTGCTTCCCCTCCTGGTAACCATAAATTTGTTTTCTACATCTGTAACTCTATTTCTGTTTCATAAATAAGTTCATTTGCGCCATTTTTATGTTAATTCTTCTTTGTTAAATGTCATCTAGCACAAAATAATTCCAGAGCCTTTGTTCATGCTCCTGCCTCAGCTTGGAATGCCCTTCTCTTCCTCAAGGCAAAACCTCTGGCCTAACCGGTTGCTCTAAGTGCTCAACTCTCAGTTGAAATACTATTTCTTTAAAGTCACTTTTCCTGACCCACAGGATTAGAATGGGACTCCTGTTACACATTATCTTGTCCTTCAGAATGCTCTTCACAGTTGTGATTAAATAAGTAATTGCACAATTATCTGCTTAATGTCTCTTTCACCAAGTAGAATCTGAGCTTTATCTGACCAGGGACCATGGTTAACTTCCTTACATGTGTCCCCAATATGTAGCATCTTCCTAGAAATAAGTGGGTACTCAATAAAGAAAAAAAACTACCATTGAGGAAATGAATAAATGTTACTCCCTAGAGGATACATTTTGGATCTTTTCTAAAGGGAAGAAGAACAGAGGTTAGAGGGTAATTGTGCATATATCACCTTTAAAACTGTGTCTAGGGCTAAGCCCATTAGCATTTACATCAGGGATGACAAGTACAAGGCACTCTGGTCTCATCCCTTTCTCCCATATACTGGGCAGACATCTCTGAGATTCTAGGACTCTCTGCCTTGTCATTTCCAGCTGCTTTCTGTCTAACACACTGTTTATTTGTTTCTGTACAAGTGTAAAATAAATTTCTCTCTACCTGCTTCTGAAGTCTTGTCTGAGATCAAATAATCTATCAAATTAATCTATCTGTAATAAAAGATAGATTCATAAGAAAAGGGAATAGAGGTTTAAATATCTTGTTAAAAAGTAAATTGAGGCATTTTAAAAATTTTAAGAGGTTTTTCTGAGCAAAAATCAATTCTAATTGAGTAACGTTGAACTAGAAGTGACTAGGAGCACTCCACAGGACAGGAAATGTGGAGACTTTTACAGAGAAAAGGCAGAAGTGAAGTAATGAAATTATTGATTCATGGCTCAGATAGTAAATTATCTGCCTGCAATGTAGGATACCTGGGTTCAATCCCTGGTTTGGGAAGATCCTTTGGAAAAAGAATGGATACTCACTCCAGTATTTTTTTTAATTAATTTAATTTTTTATTGAAGGATAATTGCTTTACAGAATTTTGCTGTTTTCTATGAAACCTCAACATGAATCAGCCATAGACGCTGGGAGGGATTGGGGGCAGGAGGAGAAGGGGACGACAGAGGATGAGATGGCTGGATGGCATCACTGACTCGATGGACGTGAGTCTGAGTGAACTCTGGGAGATGGTGATGAACAGGGAGGCCTGGCGTGCTGCGATTCATGGGGTCGCAAAGAGTCGGAGACTACTGAGCGACTGAACTGAACTGATACATAGATCTCCTTCCTTTTGAAACTCCCTCCCATCTCCCTCCCCATCCCACCCCTCTAGGTTGATATAGAGCCCCTGTTTGAGTTTCCTGAGCCATATAGCAATTCCACGGACAGAGAAGACTGGCAGGCTACACATCATGGGGTCGCAGAGCTGGACACAACTGAGCAACTAACATCTTCACACTTTCATAGCTTCACACCTATTTGGCTGTTTGTGACTGGTTGTCCTTAACATTTTGATCTTGCAAGCTTGAAGCATTTACATGCTTTTACTTTGGTTTACTTATGTAGGCCGCCAGACACTAGAGCCACATTAGTCCAAGGGCCACCTTGTTTAATTACTTTAACAACGTATGTGCTGTGTGTGTAGCTCACCAGGTTCCTCTCTCCATAGGATTTCCCAGGCAAGAATACTGGAGTAGATTACCAGTTCCTACTCCAGGGCATCTTCCTAACCCAGGGAAGGACCTGGTGTCTCTTGCATCGCCTACATTGGCAGGGGGACACTTTACCACTGTGCCACCTGGGAAACCTTTTAACAGTAATGCCTCATATGGGCTTCCCAGGTGGTTCAGTGGTGAAGAATCTGCCTGCCAATGCAGAGACACAGGAGACATGGGTTTGATCCTTGGTTCGGGAAGACCTCCTGGAGGCGGAAATGGCAACCCACTCCAGTATTCTTGCCTGGAGAATCCCATGGACAGAGGAGCCTGGTGGACTACAGTCCATGGAGTCACAAAGAGTCAGACAGGACTGAACACACATGCATGATGATCATGAAGACATGTGAGAGAGACCCAGGGAAACCAAGTAACTCCCTAAGATGACCTAAATCACTCCCTTAATTGCCATCTCCAGTGGAAGTCAAAAGAGAGAAAGGTGTGTGCTGGGGGTGGAGCAGGGAGGCCCTTTAGAGGTTTCCAGGAAAGGCACAGTAAAAAGGGGTATAGTTTGTTGTGCAGATTGAAGTGGCTGCCTTCTCCATTGACAAAGAGTCTGTTGTGATTTAGAGTCATTCTTCTCTTCCTGGTATAGAGACACCTTTACAAAGGGAGATCTTCATAAGTGTCAGTTTCCCTTACAAAAGATAACATTCTATTTTCTGAGCTTCTCCAGTGTCTGTTATTTCTCAAAAATAATTAACTTAAAATAATCCTTATGTCAAAGAGACATATTTTGGGATGGCATATTCTAATGCTCTTCATTTGTTTGTTTTTAATATTTTTATTTACAAACTTTCACATAGCATTTATTATATGCCGGGCACTGTTCAACTGCTTCACAAATAGTAACACATTTGATCTTCAAAACAGCTCTGTAAGGGAGATGCTATTATTAGCCTCATCATGCAGAATAGAAAAATTCAGCACAGAGAGATTAAGAAACTTGCTCAAGGTCACACAGCTCAAGTAAACCTACTATTCAGAGTTTGGAACTTAGATGAAGCTGAGAACCATCTCTGGTCTGGGTGCTGACATTTCCTTGGGCCACTAAGAGCTCCACCACTGGGCTCCACCAACTTGATGAATTAGCTGCCAAGGCTGCAGAAGCAGCGCTAGCCTGGAAAGGGCAACAGACGACCTGAAGTAGTATCAAGATCTTCCTGAGACAGACACCCAGGTGCTGGGGATAGGACTGGGAGGATCAGGGAATTTTCCCCCACCAGGTATGACAGAGCTAGTCTCTTAATTCAAGAATCAGAGTCCAGAGCTTCAGGACCAGGTTTGTCCACCCTCACTAATTTAGAATAGTCCAGGATCTAAGGCAAGAAGAAAATATTAGGGGAATCAGATGAGGGGATGCAGAGATTAAGACCTAATGCTAGGAATATGTGGGTTCATATTAGATTGTGAGATCCTGAAGGGCAGTACTAATTCAACCGAATTCCCAGCAGTAAACACAGAAATAAAGAATTGCTCACATTACCCATAAAGTCCTGTCTCTGTCTGTCAGTTCCAGGACTGCTGAGCACTTGAGTTCAGGGCCACAGCAGATTTTGGTCTCTCTCTCTTTTACTCTTAGATTTTAATGATCCTATAACAACTTGCAATTTATAGCTTAGTTTTTATGGGGATTAAAATTTAGGGGCCAAGGACTATGTATTTTCTAAACCTTGTGTTTAATTCTTCTGGCATTAGAATTATTTTAGATTTATAAATATAGAAAAATGATCTAGAGTTCTATCAGCCTCAGCTAACCAGTGTGTTCATCTCTATAAAACAGAAGCTAAAATGTTTGGTAATGTGTAAGTTTTCCTACAAGAAGACGGCAACAGAAGAAACATTTAGCTCCAAGATAAATCTAACTAACAAATAAAATATAGAGTATTTTATACAAGATGCATGCTGTCACCATTGTTTGTAACAACTTTATGATTTTTAAAGTTTGTTAGAATTTGCATTAAGGATTCTCAATTCAAATACTATTGCATAATCTTCACTGCATGAAACATGACTTTTTTATTTTTTTGAAAAATCAAATTTTTTTATTAGTATCATTTCCAAGTATTTTAACTGACTTATCTCTCTTTCCCCTTTAAGCTTAGTATATCCAACATTGCTTTATTAGATTGTGCATATATTGTAATAAGTAAAATCTACTTGGTCTAGGCCACAGCTGAACAGATCATAACTACAAACTAGTGAAGAAAAATAAATTCACTTCAGTCAGAATATAGTATGATAATGTCAAGCCTCAATTAACATCAATATACCAATTTGATGGTTTATCTAATAATCAGAAAAGTATATTTTTGTTTCAAGTACTTGTGAGATTTTTCCACATACACTTTTTTCCATAATGCTTTTCAAAAATAAGTCTATATGGTTTTTCCAAAAAGATGTCTAAAAGATACTTTTCCAGTATGTCAGTCAGAACAAAGCCTAAAGCAATTTTGTATACTTCATAGTGCAAAATCACCTATTTTGAGTTTTAAAATATGGTCAAATTATCTTTTGCATTTGTATTTATTTCCTTAGAAGGGAGACTCTTAGAAAACATATGTAAACATGACTTTTTAAAAGAGAATTTATTGGAGTATTTTTTCTTTACTTATTCTTAGTAAAGGATGTCATATAAATATAACCATTCTGAAATATATAATGAAATGTGATAATGAAAGAATCTTCACATGGGAATGTAAAAAGTATCAAAATTACATTATGTAAATACCCACATTTCACTTGTCAAATGCCAAATGATTAATATTAAGGCTATATTGGGTCCAGCTAAGGAGATAGGATAACCTAATTTGGTTCACTTAAGGGACAAATATTCCAGATTGAAGGGACAACCCAGATAAAGTGAACTGTTACTGAAGTACAAAGTATCATAACATCATAAAATCAATCAGTAATCACATATCTCACTTCAAAAACAATTGTCTACTACCTAGCATAAATTAGATTAAGTGACCATCTTGTGCCATCTTCAGGTGCAGATGCCATCTTCAGCTACTGTGAAGCATCAGCTGTTTATCTGGGCAATATAAGGTCTTATAGTAAAGGATGGTGTCTTCCAGGCAGCCAGTAGTGAAGTCATGGGTGGTACTTGAGGTTTAAGAATTTAAAGTAACAAAATATGAAAATTCAACTGTGTCTGACTAAGAGCGTTTTCCAGTCTAGGTGGTGGGTCAGGTTGGAAGGGGATGGTTAACTATTAAAGTCTTTTTTATATCCCAGGAAAGATACATATCTTTGCAGCCATAGAATCTGGGGCTGGTCTTCCCAGTGAGTCACTGTTTATCTTTTTTTTTTTTTTTAAAGTACCAGAAGAAACAGGCTAGGAATTTGGTGAGGATTAGAGGAGAGTGTATCCCTGAACAAAGAAGCCACAAAGTAAATCCCTGTAACTAAGGCAGGCAGGGTGGGGGTGAGGAGGGAGAGCACCAACCAAGAATTGTAAATAAGGAGGCTTCTTTGGTGGCTCAGATGCTAAAGAATCCACCTGCAACTCGGGAGACCTGGGTTTGATCCCTGGGTTAGGAAGATTCCCTGGAGGAGGGCATCGCAACCCACTCCAGTATTCTGGCCTAGAGAGTCCCCATGGACAGCGGAGCCTGGTGGGTTACAGTCCATGGGGTCACAAAAAGTCAGACATGACTGAGTGACTATACACAGCACAGCACTCAAATAAAGGGCTAATGAGCATTATCATCAGCAACCCCTGCAGTGATCAAGAGGATGGACTCTGGGCATCAAATGACCTGGCATGAAATCCTAGCTCTGCTCTTTTATAATCCTGAGCAGGTGTACAAATCACGCATGTTCAGGTTGCAGATTTCAGACATTCAATTCAAAGAATCTTCAACTTTGTGAATTTAGCAGACCATTTCATTAGAAAGCCCAGAATTAGCTTTGTATTGATACTTGTTTCAGTCTGAAGATTTAAACAATGTCACAGGTAACTTTTCTCTCTCCGTTCCAAGGAAAGGGTGATTATTAGGAGATATTTAGGTGAAATTTTTTCCTAGGTCCCATAAGATCTCCAGCTGAGTGCGATAGGATGGATGATGACCACCCCTCACTGATGTCCAAGCCCTAATTCCCATACTCTGTGAATTTTTACCTTACAGACTTTGCAGAGGTGATTAAATTAAACTAAATTAAAGATCTTGAGATAAAGGTCTTGAGATATGGAGATTATCCTGGATTATCAGATTGAATCCAATGTAATAATCACAAGAGTCCTTCTAAAATGGAGGCAATGTTAGATGACACAGGCTTAGGGGCTTCCCAGGTGGCACTGTTGGTAAAAAACCCACCTGCCAATGCAGGTGACATAAGAGATGTGGGTTCAATCCCTGGGTCAGGAAGATCCTCTGGAGGAGGGCCTGGCAACTCACTCCAGTATTCTGGCCTGGAGAATCCCATGGACAGAGGAGCCTGGAGAGCTATAGTCTATAGGGTTGTAAAGAGTCACACACAACTTAAGTGACTTAGCACACAAATACAAGAAGGTGACAAGAAAGCAAAAGCCTGGAGTTATAAAAGGAAGGGATCATGAGCTAAGAAACATGGATAGTCTCTAAAGGCTGAAATGGGCAGGGAAATGAAATACAAAGCCTTGAAAGAAACAACCCTTGATTTAGACTTCCAGCATCCAGAACCAAAAGAGAATAAATTTGTACTGTCTTTAGCTATTACATCTGTGATAATTTGTTAGAGCAACAATAAGAAGCTAATACATGGAGCTTCTTCTTTCTCTGCCTTTATTTCAATTGATTGAAATGAAAAATTGATTGAGCAGAAAATTCATCATTTCCAACGATTCGTGGGATATATATTTTTGAATATCAATTACCTTGGATTATTTCATACTGGCTGAAAAAGGCCTCTCATATTCTCATAGTAAGATTGTATTTTCTTCTCTCTCATCTGTCCATCAGTACAGATTTTGTTGTTGTTGTTTTTTTAAGCAGTTTTCTAAGAACTATCAGAAAATTACAAACTCCCCAGCATCCTGCTATTTGTCTATCAAGTCTCTTAAAATTCAATCTTTAGTAGGAAATGGTCTGAATCAAGACTCAAGGGGAACAATTTAAAGTGATGGTCAGTTGTCCAATCAGGACTGAGAGAATTCTCATTGCTTCTCATCACTCCTAGTGATCCAGTCCCACATCTTAAGGTCTATAATCTGCCTTTCACTCTTAGTGTCCATTTCTTTGATATATAATGTTTCACTGGTGGAAAGTGAAACAGACTCAATTGAAGACAAATTCCACAGAAAGAATTATTATAGCTTTCGGAAATATTCTCTCTCTCTGTTTTTTATTGTTCTGCTTTCCTCTTATTCTTCAGGTAAATACTCCCTCAGTTCAGTTCTGTCTCTCAGTCGTGTCCAACTCTTTGCGACCCCAAGAATCACAGCATGCCAGGCCTCCCTGTCCATCACCAACTCCCGGAATTTACCCAAACTCATGTCCATGAAGTCAGTGATGCCATCCAGCCATCTCATCTTCTATCCCCTCCTTCTCCTCCTGTCCCCAATCCTTCCTAGAATCAGGGTCTTTTCCAATGAGTCAACTCTTCCCATGAGGTGGCCAAAGTATTGGCGTTTCAGCTTTAGCATCAGTCCTTCCAGTGAACACCAAGGACTGATCTCCTTTAGAATGGACTGGTTGGATCTCCTTGCAGTCCAAGGACTCTCAAGAGTCTTCTCCAACAGCACAGTTCAAAGCATCGATTCTTCGGTGCTCAGCTTTCTTCACAGTCCAACTCTCACATCCATACATGACCACTGGAAAAACCATAGCCTTGACTAGATGGACCTTTGTTGGCAAAGTAATGTCTCTGCTTTTCAATATGCTGTCTAGGTTGGTCATAACTTTTCTTCCAAGGAGTAACCGTCTTTTAATTTCATGGCTGCAATCACCATATGCAGTGATTTTGGAGCCCCAAAACATAAAGTCTGACACTGTTTCCACTGTTTCCCCATCTATTTCCCATGAAGTGATGGGACCAGATGCCATGATCTTAGTTTTCTGAATGTTGAGCTTTCATAACAAATATTTCCCTGGCCACCCCAAGCTTGCATTATCAAGATAAATATTCATGTAAAACAAAGGCGCACTTCTTTCCCATAATTCCAGCTCAAGTCCCTGGGATAGCCCTCACTGGGTCACTTTGGGATATAGGTTAATTCCTGAGCCAATTGTTGTAACTTGGGGATAGAATCCTCCAATGGGCCATGTCTGGGTCAGGGGTCCACTCTTGAGCAGAAAAATTGGTAAAAAAAAACAATCATTACCTCCACCATAGTTTAAAGTGAAAGTGAAATTGGTCAGTCATGTCTGACTCTTTGCGACCCCCTGGACTGTAGCCTACCAGGCTTCTCTGTCCATGGGTTTCTCCAGGCAAGAATACTGGAGTGGGTTACCATTTCCTTCTCCAGGGGATCTTCCCGACCCAGGGATCGAACCCAGGTCTCCCGCGTCGGAGGCAGATGCTTTAACCTCTGAGCCACCAGGGAAGCCCGAAAAGGACTATAGAACAAACAAAAGCCAGACACTAGCAGGTGCCTACCTTTTGAAGAGATTCCAGTCTTTCATCTGCTGCTAAGTCACTTCAGTCGTGTCCGACTCTGTGTGACCCCATAGACGGCAGCCCACCAGGCTCCCCCATCCCCGGGATTCTCCAGGCAAGAATACTGGAGTGGGTTGCCATTTCCTTCTCCAATGCATGAAGGAGAAAAGTGAAAGTGAAGTCGCTCAGTCTGTCCGACTGTTAGCGACCCCATGGACTGCAGCCCATCAGGCTACTCCGTCCACTGGATTTTCCAGGCAAGAGTACTGGGGTGGGGTGCCATTGCCTTCCCCAATCTTTCATCAGTAGAAGATAAATTCTAATAAAATGTTCATCCTAGAATTGTAAAAACTAAACGAGTTAATTCAGTGAAACTGTTTAGCACAGTGTGGCATAGTAGATATTCATTCTTTTTTTTTTTTTATTTTACTGTTAGTTATGGTACTATTATTATGACTGCTAACCTTGTAGCTTTGGAAAAGCCACTTAACATACCTGAGCCTATTTCTTCATATTAATAGGGCTGATGACACATTCCTTGTNTAGATATTCATTCTTTTTTTTTTATTATTTTACTGTTAGTTATGGTACTATTATTATGACTGCTAACCTTGTAGCTTTGGAAAAGCCACTTAACATACCTGAGCCTATTTCTTCATATTAATAGGGCTGATGACACATTCCTTGTCACATGACAATAAAAAGCAAGTTAATGTGTACAAGGTGCCTAGCACAAGGTGGGCACATGACAGAGAATCATGAAGAGGAGATGTTATTTTTATTGCTATCTGAGAAAGAAGGCCAATCTTACCTACACACGCACAGATTTTTTTTACAAACCAAACTCTGAAATTTGGCTTTGGAGATAGGTAGCATTAGATGATTGAAAGGCTCTTTTTCACTCAAGAAGCAATGCAGGGGCTGCTCCTGAGACTGACACACATATGCCTAGTTTAGGTCTAGTGTAGCTTCAGTCTTGTCCCTTCCTATAGTCCCTGGGAAAACTTCAGTCATCAACACCCTTTAGAATGACTTGGGGGTTGGGGGGGGGGGGGTCATGCAAACAGTAGTGGTTTCTGTTCCACATAATAATACACACCTGTATGAGTACCATGGCTTCATCCTTTCTGCCTTAAACTGGGATTAGTGTGTGAGCCACTATGGCCACTACAAATACCCCAACACATTGACTTGGTGAAAACTCGCCCTAATGTGTATGAAATACTAGGTGACTATGAAAACCTTGATCCCGAGATCTCTCTCTCTTACACCTGTCCTTGCACTAGAAAATGAATTATATTTGAGACTTGGAGAGCAATCACACCAGGTGATGAAGGGAAAGCCCCATGAAATGAAATCATTTCACTCTATTGTCCTGTTCTAAGAGTATTCTCTCCTCGATACATGAAGAAGTGTCCCCAGTGAGCTGGGCTCTTGAGAGCTCTTAGCCAGGCAATTATAATCCTGCCTTACTTACAGTGGGATTTTTTATGCACTTTAATGAAAAGAATGGTTTTATATTCAATTTCTCTATTTACATATACTCCATATATGTTAGTGGGATAGAAAAGTAATTTGTGCAGGTGTTTATAAAACCACCGAAAGAGAACTTTAACTGTAGAGGCATACACATTCTTTGGTAGTTGGAAATCATTTTATCATCCTCCTGGGGAAGCAGAGCTGTATGACGCTCATATTATTGTCAGCAGCATACCTCCTGAACTATTTTGAATGTCACTGAGAGTTTAAGGCAGCAGATCGTTGTTTTTTTTTGTTTTTTTTTTTTTTGTTTTTTGCTTGTTTTTCTTCAGAGAAGAAAGGCAACAAAATAATTAAACACATTTTTTTCTTCAAGAAAAAGAAAAACAAGTCATCTCTGCTTTTTGTACCAAGGTGCTATGGTGTGACCATGAAAAAATATAATTTCTCCTAAAATGCCACTGGTCATTTAGCTCAGAAGACTCTATCTCAGAGTAAGCAGGAAAAGTTCACACACTCTCAATGAGTGAAATGCGTCTGCAGAGAGATTAGAATTTCTTATAAAGCCTCGCGCTGAATCCAGATGAGGATCATCGGACAGCTGTGAAGATTCTCCTGACCTTTAGGTGAGGAGAGCAATAATTTGAAAGCTCTGTTTAGTGATTAGTACATTTACCCCCAGAACTTGAAGTCAAAAGGAACCATACATGGGAGAAGAACAGACACTCAGTTTACAGGATCTACACAACCAAGTGATGTGGGCCACTGTAATTGTCTTCTAACTGGTCCCCAACTCCAGTTTTCAATCCTCTGTCTCCCACCTCCAAATGATAATATAGTAAATCCCAAGTACATTATCTGGTTCATAGTAGAGGTTCAATAAAAACATGATTTAAAAGATTTTCTCTTTTCCATAATCACACACAGAGAAACTCAGCTTTTGCTCATTGTTCCAGTGCATGTCATATGCAGTACCAGTTCCTTGTAAAATAACACCACAACTTTTTGGATTAATCACCCCAGATTATTGTTGTTTAGTTGCTAAGTCATGTCCAACTCTTCAAAAGTCCATAGACTCTACCTGCCAAGTTCTTCTGTCCATGGAATTTCCCAGACAAGAATACTGGAGTGGGCTGCCGTTTCCTTCTCCAAGGGATCTTACCGACCCAGGGATCAAACCAGCATCCCATGCGTTGGCTGGTGGGTTCTTTACCACAGAGCCACCAGGGAAGTCCCACCCAGATTGTTCCTTTTTTTTTCTACACTTGCCACAGAAAAGTATTCCATGTTACCAAATGTGATTCCCATTTCCATTCTTAGCTTATTCTTTCCCCCATGCCTAGAACTTTTAGAACTTCAGAACATCTGCAGAATGCCTATCTCATGGAGTTTTTGAGAAGATTAAATCATGTAATGAAATACATGTGGATCACCCAGTACAGTGCTTGACACGCAGTGAGAGCTGAGTAATAGCAACAATGCTACTTATTAATAATATGTTGTCAGATCCTTGCACACCACCTGGTTCATGGTCTATGTTATATAAACAAGATTTGAGCTGGCAATAGAAGTTTCTGGCATTAGAATGTCACAGTAAAAATTCATTTTAATATATCTCTGATCCCTTTTTTGTCTTTATTTTATAAATCTGTTTTTATCTATTTAAGTTAAGTATTAGGGCTTCCCAGGTACCTCCGTGGTAAAGAATCTGCCTATCAGTGCAGGAGACAAGAGTTTGATCCTCGAGTTGGGAAGGTCTCCTGTAGCAGGAAAGGCAAGCCACTTCAGTATTCTTGCTTGGGAAATCCCATGGACAGAGGAGTCTGGCGGGCTACAGTCCATAGGGTTGCAAAAGAGTTGACACGACTTAACGACTAAACAATAACAATTAGGGATGCAGGAGCTGGGTTTCCTGAGTCTGGTTTTCTACAGAGTCAGGTTGTAGTGTTCCTTTAGAAGACGCCACCTACTGGCAAACAGGCAGAGTTTAAGTGAAAGTGAAATAAAAAGCTCAATTCAGTTCAGTTCAGTTCAGTCGCTCAGTCGTGTCCGACTCTTTGTGACCCCATGAATCGCAGCACGCCAGGCCTCCCTGTCCATCACCATCTCCCGGAGTTCACTCAGACTCACGTCCATCGAGTCCGTGATGCCATCCAGCCATCTCATCCTCGGTCGTCCCCTTCTCCTCCTGCCCCCAATCCCTCCCAGCATCAGAGTCTTTTCCAATGAGTCAACTCTTCGCATGAGGTGGCCAAAGTACTGGAGTTTCNTCATCCTCGGTCGTCCCCTTCTCCTCCTGCCCCCAATCCCTCCCAGCATCAGAGTCTTTTCCAATGAGTCAACTCTTCGCATGAGGTGGCCAAAGTACTGGAGTTTCAGCTTTAGCATCATTCCCTCCAAAGAAATCCCAGAGCTGATCTCCTTCAGAATGGACTGGTTGGATCTCCTTGCAGTCCAAGGGACTCTCAAGCTCAATGGTGCCACAAAAACCTTGTTTCCTAACCGTTCTGGTCTTCACGTTCCTGGCTGTTCACTGGACAGAATCTCTCAGCAAAATACACATTGGCTAATATGGTCTTCACATAGAGAGTTTTATAGATCAGCTCTGACTAGTTTGGGGGTAAATATTTTGGGTCAGATATCCCACAGCAGAAAGCATCAACAGAGGAGGAGCATGTAATCAGACAGGATGTGACTGGTTTGACTTTTTTAGGAACCCGGCACCCCACTCCAGTACTCTTGCCTGGAAAAACCCATGGATGGAGAAGCCTGGTAGGCTTCAGTCCATGGGGTCGCTAAGAGTCAGATACAACTGAGCGACTTCATTTTCACTTTTCACTTTCATGCATTGGAGAAGGAAATGGCAACTGACTCCAGTGTTCTTGCCTGGAGAATCCCAGGGACTGGGGAGCCTGGTGGGCTGCCATCTATGGGGTCGCACAGAGTCAGACATGGCTGAAGTAACTTGCAGCAGCAGCAGATTCTAGCCAAGTAGACAGACCCCCACCCCATCCCTCCATGTGCCTCCTCACCAGCAGCTCTTGGGCAAATCATTTAACCCATGAAGGTCACAATTCTGATCTGAAAAACTAAGATCGTGATAAAATGTGCTCTCAGAAGCCTCTTGCAAGGGTTTAATAAGATCCTATATCTCAGTGACTGGTGTCTAATGCTGCTGCTGCTGCTGCTAAGTTGCTTCAGTCGTGTCCAACTCTGTGCGACCCCATAGACTGCAGCCCACCAGGCTCCCCAGTCCCTGGGATTCTCCAGGCAAGAACACTGGAGTGGGTTGCCATTTCCTTCTCCAGTGCGTGAAAGTGAAAAGTGAAAGTGAAGTCGCTCAGTCCTGTCCGACTCTTAGTGACCCCATGGGCTGAATACAAGCTCTCAAAACAGACCTGTTGCTGTAACTAAGGGGGAAAAGAAAAAAAGGTTTTACTTCTTTCACTTTACAGTATCCCAATGCTGAATTCCCATTGCTAACATTCTTCAGTCTGGCGTTCATGGGTAGACTTGCAACAATCTTTACATTTGTCTGCCTTTTCATTGAAAAAAAAAAAAAAATGAGCTGTCTAATAAAACCAATACATCCTCACTAAAAGTCAAGGTTCAGAAAGACTAAAGGGCTGGAAAAGTTCTAGCAACCTCTGTAAAAGACTGGTTTTGAGGGAAAGAGCTAATGTATACTTAAAAGCCTAAAGATTTTACTATCTACAGTAAGAGACATAATTTAATGGGGTATGTCTCCCAGGCTATGTTCTCAGGAGACTATGGCTGAGAATAAAATTCATGCCTGAGGCTGGCTTTTGCAACCAGTTTTAGGAAGGAACTTACCACTTTTTCCATCCCAAATCCTGAGAGAGAAATAAAAATTGAGTAACAAAAATGACAGGACTCAGAACTCATAGTTATCCTTGAGGGGAAACTGGAAGAAATTCAACAGCGATTTGTTTTTTTTCTCATGTCTAATCACTCCGCACACAGGCTTTTGGATAATAGAAGTATGTGTATAGATGGACAGTTCCAGTGTTCACAGTCTTCTACAGTCATTCATTTGATATGAATGAACCAAATCATTTCAGGCCGAGCCCAGTGAGGAGCTTTTTAAAGACAATGTTGGCAGTCCAGGACCGTAGCTGTCTTGTCACTCTCTTGATGTGGGCTCAGAGCACCTGAGGGTGAGCCAGGAAGTGTCCCTTTGCATCACAAAGAACTAGGGCAATGCCTGCCACCAAGGACCTACTTCATAAATGCTAGTAAAATGAATAAACAGAGCATCTTACCCAACCCATTCCATTTATAGAGGAAAACTCAAACCTCCTAGAAGTGGATAGCTTCATGAAGCAGAAGTTACGACATAAAGAGAGGCTAAAGAGCCAGGCAAGCAGCCAAGCTTTAGATAAGCTTCTTAAAAATGGGCTGAACTCAGTGAGGCTTGAGTTGCTGTGTACACCTTGATGATGGTACACCTCTGTTTTTATTTGTCTCTCTTTGGTTAGTAGCCTTCAGGAGTAAAGAAGTTTTCAACTTGCAGTCAAACTTAGCAGCAGCTTATCTCACTAGCTGACCTATGCAGTTCTCTGCTGTCATTTTATTTTGGGGTTAAAGAGGGGAATAAACTTGACATAATGTATGTAAGTAGTTCACAGAAATGGAAGAATTACCAGACACTCCTGCCTCTTGGTCAGAGAATCAAAGTGACTCAGGGACGAAGGAATCTTTGAGTTGAACCTTTAACACTGACTGTCCAATAGTTGAATTTCCTTTTACAGCACCCACTCAAATCGCTTGACTATTCTCTTTTTGAATATCTTTAAATAATGGAGAATTCAGCACTTCATGAAGGCAGCCATGCTTAAACTGATCTGAGTTCTGAAAATGTATCCCTGTGTGGAGGTGAACTTTCATGCCCTAAAGCTTTCAAACATCAACTGTGCTTGATTGAACTCTTTGGAGCCACCCAGAACAAGCCTAGTCTGTCTTTCACCTGACAACCTTTCAAATATTTGAAGACAGCCTTCACGCCCGCCCCCATCACCCAAATCTTCCCTTTTCTGGAATAAGCTTCTCTGGTTCCTTCGGCTGTTCATCATGTAATACTGTACTGAGCAGCTTTACACGGTCAAACATTCTTCCCCAAACATACCCCTGTGTGCTATGTACAAGGCTGACAAGGGTCAGATACAACTAGTATAGATGCACTGTCCACTAAAATATTAAAATAGTTTCATTATAATTAATAAAAAGCCATTGTTCTAAATCTCTCCCTTGAGTATTCACCACTGCACATCACCTGGCACACCCCTGATACTGGCATGACCAATATCCAAGGGCTGTTCCTAGAGCAATGTGTTAGTTAGTAAATGACTAAATCATATTAGTTGCAGCAGCAGCTGCTGCTGCTGCTGCTAAGTCGTTTCAGTCATGTCCGACTCTGTGCGACCCCATGGACTGCAGCCTACCAGGCTCCTCTGTCCATGGGATTTTCCATGCAAGAGTACTGGAATGAGGTGGCATTGCCTTCTCCTATATTAGTTGCTAGATGTTCTAAATATGACCCATTTCTAAGTGTCTTTTTCAAGGTAATAGTCAAATTTAAAAAAAAATAACTTAAAGGAATTCCCAGGTGTCTCAATGGTAAAGAAACCACCTGCCAATGCAGGAGACTCAGGTTCACTCCCTGGGTCAGAAAGATCTTCTAGAGGAGGAAATAGTGGCACACTCCAGTATTCGTGCCTGGACAATCCCATGGACAGAGGAGTCTGGCAGGATATAGTCCATGGTGTTGCAGGGATGGACATGACTGAGCATACACAAAGAAAACTTCCAATGTTTATTCAGAACTTCTTATGTGCTTAGCAATAATGGCAAGCATTTTCAAACATTAATATCATCTAAATTTCATAGCATCAACTGTGCAATAATCATCATTATTCTTATTCTAGAAGTAAAAATGCTAAGACCCTTAGAGGTCAAGTGTCTTATTCAGCATTTTACAACTATCCAATGCCAGGGCCAGAATTCAAAACCAGATCAATGGTCAAATTAATTTGGCAAATGCTACAGGTTCTTTATCTTCATGGAAAATCATGATGAACTTGAGCACATTAAAGATACTAAAAAGTTTTTTAGTAATGAAAGAAGTTTAGGGCATTTCCCTGGTGGTTCAGAATCTACCTGCAAGACACTAGTTCAATCCNCAACCCACTCCAGTACTCTTGCCTGGAAAATCCCATGGACAGAGGAGCCTGGTGGGCTGCAGTCCATGGGGTCGCGAAGAATCGGACACGACTGAGCGACTTCACTTTCACTTTTCACTTTCAAGCACTGAAGAAGGAAATGGCAACCCACTCCAGTGTTCTTGCCTCCCAGGGATGGCGGAGCCTGGTGGGCTGCCATCTATGGGGTCGCACAGAGTCAGACATGGCTGAAGTAACTTGCAGCAGCAGCAGATTCTAGCCAAGTAGACAGACCCCCACCCCATCCCTCCATGTGCCTCCTCACCAGCAGCTCTTGGGCAAATCATTTAACCCATGAAGGTCACAATTCTGATCTGAAAAACTAAGATCGTGATAAAATGTGCTCTCAGAAGCCTCTTGCAAGGGTTTAATAAGATCCTATATCTCAGTGACTGGTGTCTAATGCTGCTGCTGCTGCTGCTAAGTTGCTTCAGTCGTGTCCAACTCTGTGCGACCCCATAGACTGCAGCCCACCAGGCTCCCCAGTCCCTGGGATTCTCCAGGCAAGAACACTGGAGTGGGTTGCCATTTCCTTCTCCAGTGCGTGAAAGTGAAAAGTGAAAGTGAAGTCGCTCAGTCCTGTCCGACTCTTAGTGACCCCATGGGCTGAATACAAGCTCTCAAAACAGACCTGTTGCTGTAACTAAGGGGGAAAAGAAAAAAAGGTTTTACTTCTTTCACTTTACAGTATCCCAATGCTGAATTCCCATTGCTAACATTCTTCAGTCTGGCGTTCATGGGTAGACTTGCAACAATCTTTACATTTGTCTGCCTTTTCATTGAAAAAAAAAAAAAAATGAGCTGTCTAATAAAACCAATACATCCTCACTAAAAGTCAAGGTTCAGAAAGACTAAAGGGCTGGAAAAGTTCTAGCAACCTCTGTAAAAGACTGGTTTTGAGGGAAAGAGCTAATGTATACTTAAAAGCCTAAAGATTTTACTATCTACAGTAAGAGACATAATTTAATGGGGTATGTCTCCCAGGCTATGTTCTCAGGAGACTATGGCTGAGAATAAAATTCATGCCTGAGGCTGGCTTTTGCAACCAGTTTTAGGAAGGAACTTACCACTTTTTCCATCCCAAATCCTGAGAGAGAAATAAAAATTGAGTAACAAAAATGACAGGACTCAGAACTCATAGTTATCCTTGAGGGGAAACTGGAAGAAATTCAACAGCGATTTGTTTTTTTTCTCATGTCTAATCACTCCGCACACAGGCTTTTGGATAATAGAAGTATGTGTATAGATGGACAGTTCCAGTGTTCACAGTCTTCTACAGTCATTCATTTGATATGAATGAACCAAATCATTTCAGGCCGAGCCCAGTGAGGAGCTTTTTAAAGACAATGTTGGCAGTCCAGGACCGTAGCTGTCTTGTCACTCTCTTGATGTGGGCTCAGAGCACCTGAGGGTGAGCCAGGAAGTGTCCCTTTGCATCACAAAGAACTAGGGCAATGCCTGCCACCAAGGACCTACTTCATAAATGCTAGTAAAATGAATAAACAGAGCATCTTACCCAACCCATTCCATTTATAGAGGAAAACTCAAACCTCCTAGAAGTGGATAGCTTCATGAAGCAGAAGTTACGACATAAAGAGAGGCTAAAGAGCCAGGCAAGCAGCCAAGCTTTAGATAAGCTTCTTAAAAATGGGCTGAACTCAGTGAGGCTTGAGTTGCTGTGTACACCTTGATGATGGTACACCTCTGTTTTTATTTGTCTCTCTTTGGTTAGTAGCCTTCAGGAGTAAAGAAGTTTTCAACTTGCAGTCAAACTTAGCAGCAGCTTATCTCACTAGCTGACCTATGCAGTTCTCTGCTGTCATTTTATTTTGGGGTTAAAGAGGGGAATAAACTTGACATAATGTATGTAAGTAGTTCACAGAAATGGAAGAATTACCAGACACTCCTGCCTCTTGGTCAGAGAATCAAAGTGACTCAGGGACGAAGGAATCTTTGAGTTGAACCTTTAACACTGACTGTCCAATAGTTGAATTTCCTTTTACAGCACCCACTCAAATCGCTTGACTATTCTCTTTTTGAATATCTTTAAATAATGGAGAATTCAGCACTTCATGAAGGCAGCCATGCTTAAACTGATCTGAGTTCTGAAAATGTATCCCTGTGTGGAGGTGAACTTTCATGCCCTAAAGCTTTCAAACATCAACTGTGCTTGATTGAACTCTTTGGAGCCACCCAGAACAAGCCTAGTCTGTCTTTCACCTGACAACCTTTCAAATATTTGAAGACAGCCTTCACGCCCGCCCCCATCACCCAAATCTTCCCTTTTCTGGAATAAGCTTCTCTGGTTCCTTCGGCTGTTCATCATGTAATACTGTACTGAGCAGCTTTACACGGTCAAACATTCTTCCCCAAACATACCCCTGTGTGCTATGTACAAGGCTGACAAGGGTCAGATACAACTAGTATAGATGCACTGTCCACTAAAATATTAAAATAGTTTCATTATAATTAATAAAAAGCCATTGTTCTAAATCTCTCCCTTGAGTATTCACCACTGCACATCACCTGGCACACCCCTGATACTGGCATGACCAATATCCAAGGGCTGTTCCTAGAGCAATGTGTTAGTTAGTAAATGACTAAATCATATTAGTTGCAGCAGCAGCTGCTGCTGCTGCTGCTAAGTCGTTTCAGTCATGTCCGACTCTGTGCGACCCCATGGACTGCAGCCTACCAGGCTCCTCTGTCCATGGGATTTTCCATGCAAGAGTACTGGAATGAGGTGGCATTGCCTTCTCCTATATTAGTTGCTAGATGTTCTAAATATGACCCATTTCTAAGTGTCTTTTTCAAGGTAATAGTCAAATTTAAAAAAAAATAACTTAAAGGAATTCCCAGGTGTCTCAATGGTAAAGAAACCACCTGCCAATGCAGGAGACTCAGGTTCACTCCCTGGGTCAGAAAGATCTTCTAGAGGAGGAAATAGTGGCACACTCCAGTATTCGTGCCTGGACAATCCCATGGACAGAGGAGTCTGGCAGGATATAGTCCATGGTGTTGCAGGGATGGACATGACTGAGCATACACAAAGAAAACTTCCAATGTTTATTCAGAACTTCTTATGTGCTTAGCAATAATGGCAAGCATTTTCAAACATTAATATCATCTAAATTTCATAGCATCAACTGTGCAATAATCATCATTATTCTTATTCTAGAAGTAAAAATGCTAAGACCCTTAGAGGTCAAGTGTCTTATTCAGCATTTTACAACTATCCAATGCCAGGGCCAGAATTCAAAACCAGATCAATGGTCAAATTAATTTGGCAAATGCTACAGGTTCTTTATCTTCATGGAAAATCATGATGAACTTGAGCACATTAAAGATACTAAAAAGTTTTTTAGTAATGAAAGAAGTTTAGGGCATTTCCCTGGTGGTTCAGAATCTACCTGCAAGACACTAGTTCAATCCAGGCGTGGGGTAGCTGACCATCTTATGTAGTCACTATTCCTCTTGTTTAACTCATCCTTATAGTGGCTGATCACATTCACTACATTTAGACTCGGAAATATAAATGTTAAACATAGAATAATTGAGGACTTTCAACTCTAACATGTAATGAGATCAGAAGTCATCACCTTCATCCTTGTGATTAAAAATCATAGATAACCTAAAATAAACCACTGACTTCTCTTAGACCTGTCAACTGAGGTTTCAGGGCAAAAACCTGACCCTCAAATCTGGAGAGAAAAGTTCATTCGGAGAGGCACAGTTGTTATCTGCTGACTTAGAACAGAAGGTACTGGAGCCATAAACTGTTAAGAATATTCACATGATAACTTTGACAAATTGCTAGAAGCTGAATGATTAGTATGAGAGGAGAAATTTCTGGTGGGTACAGTCTCAGAGGTGCTCTTACACATTTATGGGCTTTACATCCACAAATCCACCCAGATTCTCGGGGTAAAGATCTGAGAAAGATCATCTACTGATCTGGCAGAAAAAAAAGGGGGGGGGAGGCGGGGAAGAAAAATAATAGTGAAATATGCCCCAGAGTCTTCTTCATAACGAAGGCCTACCCTCCTGGGGAAGAAAGACTTTCCCTGAGGTTTATTCTCACTGAGGAGGGCATTCCTATCTCTCCAGTCCCCTCTAGCTGCCCTGTTTTACCTAGGGGAGAAATTATAAAGCTATGCTACTGCAGAAACACTTGTGAAGGTGACAGCCCAGAAACACTGCTCCCAAAAGGACGGAGATTTAATCATAAAGTTATTGAATATTTCTGCTCCCCTTATCTCCACCACAGCAATGAAGCTCCAGTATAATAGTAGGTTGCCAATGAAGTATCTTCAAGACACAGATTCTTTCTGAGGAAAACTACACAGGGAAGCCAAAAGGCAAGATGAGAGACAAAATTAAGGAAGATTTTGAAATCTCTGGCACTGTAATACTATAGTGAACACTAAACACAGACCAACTACTAGCCAGATTAACATAAATCCTTATACTAAAAGCCTATTACCTATTTATATGACTAATTTTCAACCAAAATATTACTAAGCATGCCAAAAGGAAAGCAAAAAACATACCCTGAAGAGAAAAATCAATCAGGACTAGACTCAGGTATGACAGGTCAGACTGGTATTTTACAAATTAATAACTATGATTAATGTATTAAGAGCTTTAATTTTTTTAATGTAGATAACATTCAAGAACAGATAAATGATGCAAGCAGAGATGAAATTTTTTAAAAAGAATTAAAAGGGAGATGAAAATCCTAAAAAATAATTACAAGAAAATGTTCCCCCCCCCAAAAAAAGTCTAATTTATGAAGAACAGTACCTTAAAATTCTGAAAATAGAGCTGCCATTCAATCTCACTCCTGAACATATATCCAGAGAAAACTCTAACTCTATATTCTCCCCAGTGTTCACTGTAGCTCTATACATAATAACCAAGACATGGAAGCAACCNGTAAATTCTGCAGATCTATTTACACAGCATGGGGATTCTAATTAATGATACTATATTATATTCTTCAAAGTTGCTAAGAGACTAAATCCTAAATGCTTTCATTACTAAAAAGAAACAATGATTATGTGATGTGATATGATGCTGGTGTTAGCTAATCCTAGGGTGGTGATCATTTTATAACAATTAAGTGTATCAAATCAACAGATTGTAAACTTCAAACTTGCACAATGTTGTCTATGTATTTATATCTCATTAAGTTAGGAAGAAAAAAGGAACAAAAAGCTTGAAATAGTTGTATAATGTATAACACAATAATAGTGTATAACATAATAATATAATATCTGTATAGTTGGAAAACGTTTTGCTTCTAAAAAATCTGGAGCCCTGTCTATATCTAACACTGACTAAACACAAGGGCAGGGGTGGTCTTTTAACCTCTTTAGTCTTTGTTTCCACATCTCTAGAGTTGGCCTAATAAATGAACACACTGCTAATTCCAACCTCATAAGGTTCTTGTAAGGGTAAATGAAATAACATATATGGTCTTAACCTTGAAAGCCTCAAGGCAATGAATTCAAAGTATGGGACATAAAACATGATGTTACATGATTATTGGACATGTATTAAGTAACATTAAAGCACACAGTAAAAAATAACTTTTTTTAAATTATGTAAAGAAAACTCCGGTGTTAGTATCATTTCACACTTTACTAGAACTTCTCTTTTGTAAACAAAGGGGAAGTAGATCACAGTCCACCCTTCAGCAGACAACATTTATCTAGAATTTAATTACATTGTTTTGTTTTAATTGTACTTATTTTTGTAGTCCAGTTTGGGTCAGTTGCTCAGTCATGTCCCACTCTTTGCAACCCCATGGACTGCAGCACACCAGGCCTCCCTGTCCATCACCAACTCCTGGAGCTTGCTCAAACTCATGTCCATCAAGTCAGAGATGCCATCCAACCATCTCATCCTCCGTCATCCCCTTTTCCTCCTGCCTTCAATCTTTCCCAGCACCAGGATCTTTTCCAAAGAGTCAGCTCTTCACATCAGGTGGCCAAAGTATCGGAGCTTTAGCTTCAGCATCAGTTTTTAAAATGAATATTCAGGACTGATTTCCTTTAGGACTGACTGGTTTGATCTCCTTGCAGTCTAAGGGACTCTCAAGAGTCTTCTCCAACACCACAATTGAAAAGCATCAATTCTTCAGCACTCAGGTTTTTTTATGGTCCAGCTCTCACATCCATACATGAATACTGGAAAAACCATAGCTTTGACTAGACAGACCTTTATCAGCAAAGTAATGTCTCTGCTTTTTAATATTCTGTCTAGCTTGGTCACAGATTTTTTTTCAGGGAGCATTTTTTAATTTCATGGCTGCAGTCACTGTCTGCAGTGATTTTGGAGTCCAAGAAAATAAAGTTTATCATTGTTTCCATTGTTTCTCCATCTACTTTCCATGAAGTGATGGAACTGGAGGCCATGATCTTAGTTTTTTTAATATTGAGTTTTAGGCCAGGTTTTTCACTCTCCTCTTTCACCTTCATCAAGAGGTTCCTCAGTTCCTCTTTGCTTTCTGCCATAAGCATGGTGTCATCTGCATATCTGAGGTTACTGATATTTCTGCTGGCAATCTTGATCTCGGCTTGTGCTTCATCCACCCCAGCATTTCACATGATGTACTCTGCATATAAGTTAAGTAAGCAGAGTGACAACATACAGCCTTGATGTACTCCTTTCCCAATTCAGAACCAGTCCATTGTTCCTTGTCTGGTTCTAACTATTTCTTCTTGACCTGCATACAGATTTCTCAGGAGGTAGGTAAGGTGGTCTGAAATTCCCATATCTTTAAGATATTCCCATATTTTGTTGTAATTCACACAGTCAAAGGCTTTAGCGCAGTCGATAAAGCAGAAATAGATGTTTTTCTGGAACTCTCTTGCTTTTTCTATTATCCAGTGGATGTTGGGAAAGAGAGTTTAGTGGCAAACTCTGGTTCCTCTGCTTTTTCTAAATCAAGCTTCGATATCTGGAAGTTCTCGGTTCACATACTGTTGAAGCCTGGCTTGGAGAATTTTGAGCATTACTTTGCTAGTGTGTAGTTCAGTTCAGTTGCTCAGTCGTGTCCGACTCTTTGCAACATCATGGAATGCAGCACACCAGGCATTCCTGTCCATAACCAACTCCCGGAGTTCACTCAGACTCACGTCCATCAAGTCAGTAATGTCATCCAGCCATCTCATCCTCTGTCATCCCCTTTTCTTCCTGCCCCCAATCCCTCCCAGCATCAGAGTCTTTTCCAATGAGTCAACTCTTCGCATGAGGTGGCCAAAGTACTGGAGTTTCAGCTTTAGCATCATTCCTTCCAAAGAAATCCCAGGGNATTTTCTTGAAGAGATCTCTAGTCTTTCCCATTCTGTTGTTTTCCTCTATTTCTTTGCATTGATAGCTGAAGAAGTCTTTCTTATCTCTTCTTGCTATTCTTTGGAACTCTGCATTCAGATGCTTATATCTTTCCTTTTCTCCTTTGCTTTTCACTTCTCTTCTTTTCACAGCTATTTGTAAGGGCTCCTGAGACAGCCATTTTTCTTTTTTGCATTTCTTTTGCATGGGGATGGTCTTGATCCCTGTCTCCTGTACAATGTCACGAACCTCTGTGCATAGTTCATCAGGCACTCTATCTATCAGATCTAGTCCCTTAAATCTATTTCTCACTTCCACTGTATAATCATAAGGGATTTGATTTAGGTCAGACTGGCACACTAAGCACAGGTGACTGTGACCGGCACACTCAGAGCGGCAGAGAGGAGCTACCCCACGTCTGAGGCCAGGGGCAGAAACCAGGAGGACCCCATGCCTGAAGGGCGGTGGCCAAGAGGAGTTATCCCACGTCCGAAGTCAGGGGCAGTGGCCGAGAGTGCCAGGCCGCGACGATGCAGGAATGGCCGAGAGGAGCTACCCCGCATCTGAGGTCAGGAGTGGCGGCTGGGAGGAGCTACCCCACATCCAAGGTCGGGGGGGGACAGCTGAGAGGAGCCACCCCACGTCCGAGGCCAGGAACGGCAGCCAGGAGCAGCCATCCAGCTTCTGAGGCCAGGGCTTGGAGGAGCCACCTTGCTCCAGAGGCCAGGAGCGGTGGCTGGGAGGAGCCACACCACGTCCAAGGAGTGGTGGCTGCATGGGCGCAGGAGGGCCTAGAGGAGCTATCCCATGTTGAAGGTCAGGAAGGGTGGCGTGTGAGGAGATGCCTCTCATCCAAGGAAAGGAGCAGCAGCTGTGCTTTGCTGGAACAGCCGTGAAGAGATACCCCATGTGCAAGGTAAGAGAAACCCAAGTAAGATGATAGGTGTTGCAAGAGGGTATCAGAGGGCAGACACACTGAAACCATACTCACAGAAAACTAGTCAATCTAATTATGCCAAGACCACAGCCTTGTCTAACTCAATGAAACTAAGCCATGCCCGCAGGGCAACCCAAGACGGGCACGTCATGGTGAGAGGTCTGACAGAATGTGGTCCACTGGAGAAGGGAATGGCAAGCCACTTCAGTATTCTTTCCTTGAGAACCTCATGAACAGTATGAAAAGGTGAAATGATAGGATACCAAAAGAGGGACTCCCCAGGTCAGTAGGTGTCCAGTATGCTACTGGAGATCAGTGGAGAAATAACTCCAGAAAGAATGAAGGGATGGAGCCAAAGCAAAAAGCAATACCCAGCTGTGCATGTGACTGGTGATAGAAGCAAGATCCGATGCTGTAAAGAGCAGTATTCCATAGGAAACTGGAATGTCAGGTCCATGAATCAAGACAAATTGGAAGTGGTCAAACAAGAGATGGCAAGAGTGAAAGTCGACATTCTAGGAATCAGTGAACTAAAATGGACTGGAATGGGTGAANGAATGAAGGGATGGAGCCAAAGCAAAAAGCAATACCCAGCTGTGCATGTGACTGGTGATAGAAGCAAGATCCGATGCTGTAAAGAGCAGTATTCCATAGGAAACTGGAATGTCAGGTCCATGAATCAAGACAAATTGGAAGTGGTCAAACAAGAGATGGCAAGAGTGAAAGTCGACATTCTAGGAATCAGTGAACTAAAATGGACTGGAATGGGTGAACTGAACTCAGATGACCGTTATATCTATTACTGCAGGCAGGAATCCCTCAGAAGAAATGGAGTATCCATTATGGTCAACAAAAGAGTCCAAAATGCACTACTTGGATGCAATCTCAAAAACGACAGGATGATCTCTGTTCATTTCCAAGGCAAATCATTCAATATCACCATAATCAAAGTCTATGCCCCAACCAGTAACACTGAAGAAGCTGAAGTTGAATGGTTCTATGAAGACCTACAAGACCTTTTAGAACTAACACCCCAAAAAAATGTCCTTTTCATTATAAGGGATTGGAATGCAAAAATAGGAAGTCAAGAAACACCTGGAGTAACAGGCAAATTTGGCCTTGGAATGTGGAATGAAGCAAGGCAAAGACTAATAGAGTTTTGCCAAGAAAATGCACTGGTTATAGCAAACACCCTCTCCAACAACACAAGAGAAGACTTTACACATGGACATCACCAGATGGTCAACACTGAAATCAGATTGATTATATTCTTTGCAGCCAAAAATGGAGAAGCTCTATACAGTCAACAAAAACAAAATCGGGACCTGACTGTGGCTCAGCTAGTGTGTAAGATGAGTGCAACTGTGCAATAGTTTGAAGATTGTTTGGCATTGCCTTTCTTTGGGACTTGAATGAAAACTGAATTTTTCTAGTCTTGTGGCCACTGCTGAGTTTTCCAAATTTGCTGGCATACTGAGTGCAGCACTTTCACAGCAACATCTTTTAGGACTTGAAATAGTTCAGCTGGAATTCCATCACATCCACTAGCTTTGTTCATAATGATGCTTCCTAAGGCCCACTTGACTTCACATTCCAGGATGCCTGGCTCTAGGTGAGTGACCACTATCTGGGTCATTAACATCTTTTTTTGTACAGTTCTTCTGTGTTTTCTTGCCACCTCTTCTGTATATCTTCTGCTGTTAGGTCCATACTGTTTCTGTCCTCTATCGAGCCCATCTTTGCAAGAAACGTGCCCTTGGTATCCCTAATTTTCTTGAAGAGATCTCTAGCCTTTCAAATTCTTTTTTTTTTTTTTCCCCTCTATTTCTTTGCCTTGATCACTGAGGAAGGCTTACGTATAGTTCTTCTGTGTTTTCTTGCCACCTCTTCTTAATATCTTCTGCTGTTAGGTCCATACTGTTTCTGTCCTCTATCAAGCCCATCTTTGCAAGAAATGTGCCCTTGGTATCCCTAATTTTCTTGAAGAGATCTCTAGTCTTTCAAATTCTTTTTTTTTTTTCCCCTCTATTTCTTTGCCTTGATCACTGAGGAAGGCTTTCTTATCTCTCCTTGCTATTTTTTGAAACTCTGCATTCATATGGGTATAGCTTTCCTTTTCTCCTTTGCCTTCCACTTTTCTTTTCACAGCTATTTGTGAGGGTTCCTCAGACAGCCATTTTGCCTTTTTGCATTTCTTTTCCATGGGAATGGTCTTGATCCCTGTCTCCTGTACAATGTCACGAACCTCCGACCATAGTTCATCAGGCACTCTGTCTATTAAATCTAGTCCCTTAAATCTATTTCTCACTTCCACTGTATAATCATAAGGGATTTGATTTAGGTCATATCTGAATGATCTAGTGGTTTTCCCTGCTTTATTCAATTTAAGCCTGAATTTTGCAATAAAGAGTTCATGATCTAAGCCACAATCAGCTCCCAGTCTTATTTTTGCTGATTGTATAGAGCTTCTCCATCTTCAGCTGAAAAGAATATAATCAATCTGATTTCAGCTATATTTGTTTCCAAATTCCATTTCTTTTTCAAATAAATGAATTGAAATAAAAAGAAAATTGACAGTACAGATGGTTTAAGGCTTGGAATAAATCATGGAGTTAGTATAAAAAGAATTAAGGAAATATCCCATAATTCAATGTACACATTTTCATGTTTATACTGGTATTATCAATGAAATTGTATTCTTGTTATTTATTACTAAAACAAGTCTTTGGAAAATCAGCATTTGGTACCCATTCCTATACCAGATTCCCAATGTTTTTACACAGAATTTTAAAATAATTCATCAATAAATAATAAAAATGCAAGTTGCATTTGACTTTTATCTCCTTTAAATTATGGATACCATCCTAACTCCTCTGTGTTAGGACAGAATTATAGGACCAATAATTGTCAGAGTGTTGAGTGCACAAGTATTGCTACTAAATATTTCAATGTGTTAAACTGACATTTAGGGATATCAAGAAAGTTTCTGATTTAAGATATCGGTACCTCCCCAACTCTTCTCAAGGTATCTCCTGGTGTTGACTAGCAGGACAATTTCCACACCCAACTCCTACTCTCAACTTTGAGGTTAGAGCTCAGATAAGGCAGAGATGAAGGAAACCAGTCTGACTCACAGAACATTTCACTGTTTAGCATAATGTCTGTCAGTACCCTGTAAGCAGGCTGTGTGATGCCCAAGACTAGAGCAAGGAAGTGTGCTTTTCTCCAGAGTTTATATATACTACAATTGCAGTTATATATCATTAAGTATAATTATAATGTCTTATCTAACCCCGTCCCAATTCAGTCCCTGTTTCCCATCACCATGACAACACATATCCTGTTAAGAGTCTTTATCAGCAGTCATAAGGTGAGACTTTTTGACTTTTCTCTTCATGGATCTCATCCACATTCATATTCTATGCATGCGGGATCCTGACTTTCTAATGTCTGAAATATATAAATCCTTTATAACCAACAGGAAAAAGAAAATACCGTCTTTACATTCTAATTAATCACAAAGAAGCTTGCTCAAAATCCTAAGCCAAAAAGAAATGTAAAATATTTCCAGGAACTTCATCTTGGAAGATATTTCAATATTTGTGTAAAGCATTATTGACCATTATAACATCTAAAAACGAAAACCAAAGCCTGCAGATAAGGGCCAGCTAAAGGCAGATTTAAAATTCTCTGCCCCGGCAGGCCGAGCCATCCGCCATGTTGCGATAGTTTGTTATTTCCTTCCTGGGGAGAAGCAGGCCGGAGGGCCCCCACCCGCCGGCCGCGCCGCCTCCCGCACAGAAGAAAATAAAAAAAATATTAAAAAAAAAAAATTCTCTGCCCTTGAAACTGTGCTAATAGAGCTCATACCACTTCCATTTGATTAGGTTCTTCTTTAAGCCTGTGCAGTCCTCTCAGCTAGCACAGTACTGTGCTTTCCCTTTATTTCTGACTCTTACTGTTAAGGCCCTTGACAATAACAACAACAACAACAACAATGATATGGCTGACTGCCAAAATAACACAATTGACTAGAATTCCATACTCTGACATATATCTTCTATGCTAGGTTGTTCAACAGTGCCTAGATTCCTGAACCTCCTGAATGTTGGGCAGGTTGGCTGCTGGCTGATAACAAGCACTTTCCCAGTATTTCACCTGCCCTCAAGAAGGAATCTGTTGTAACTACTTGTGAAAGATCAAGTTCTATTTTGCCCTTTTTCTGTGATTTCTCCCATCATCCTCCCAACTACTCAATGAGAAAGTCTTACTATTTGCATTATAGAGAGAAGGAAACCTGAGCTTTGAAAGCTAAGTAAGCTATTCAAGGTTATGGATCTTGTGAAAAAGCAGCAAGTTAAAACCCAGGTCTGTCCAACTACAAAAGTCCTTTTCTTTCTGTTACACTGCTGCTGCTGCTGCTGCTGCTGCCTCGCTTCAGTCGTGTCCAACTCTGTGTGACCCCATAGATGGCAACCCACAACGCTCCCCTGTCCCTGGGATTCTCCAGGCAAGAACACTGGAGTGGGTTGCCATTTCCTTCTCCAATGCATGAAAGTGAAAAGTGAAAGTGAAGTCGCTCAGTCATGTCCAACTTTTTGCGACCCCATGGACTGCAGCCTACCAGTCTCCTCCATCCATGGGATTTTCCAGGCACTAGCCAGCTCCAAAACAATGTTATTCATAATGTCAACCTTAAGAGTGTTTTACAATATTTGAAGAAGTATTTCAATTGACTTGTATTAGCTTATCACTTCCCTTAAGAAGCAACTATTTTTCCTCATCTGTTCAATAAGAAAATTCAGTCTCAACAGACATTTCATATTCTGTCAAACTTGTGATAGTAAAAGAGCTCTTCTGTTCAATTGTTATTACAGTTATTTCACGTACATATGATCATAGTCAAAGATGTCTGCTATGCTCTGTCCTTTCTGCAGGAAATACAGAAAATAAGTCAACTTTCACATCTTGCTAATGCTTATCATTTAGTCCATTCCTCAGATGCCTAAGCTTCTGTTTAAACTCTGTTTTTCTATTTACATTATTGATTTTTTTCTTTACCACTAATAATTTTTGCTGTTGCTGTTTTATCATATTCAAGAAAATCTTCCTTCTGAACCTCATTAACAGTATTTCTTACAGACAAGCAGCACTTGGAAATGTAATAAGCTTGAGTAATCTGAAAATAATACTCTTCCCGCTCTTAATTTTTTAATATTATTTTCTTTCTTTCTTTAAAAAAAATTTTTTTTTGGCCATACCTCGCAGCACGGGCTATTCCCCAACCAAGTATTGAAACTATTCCCCCTGCAGTGGAAAAGGAGAGTTTTAAACACTAGACCATCAGGGGAGTCCCACTCCTCCCATGTATATATAACCAAACCTTGGGGAAATATTCTATGACCCTTTCCACTTACTCAAAAAAGACATGCTTTCATATAGAGAAAAACAAAGCTTGGAACAGTTGGCTGCCTACTGAACACTTCCATATGGAAGTCTGTGATTCCCAAATTTTTCTGACTCGTAATGCATGTTGGCATCTGCTTATTGCATCTGGAGGCTGCTGGTATTATACAAATTATATATGTATATTCATTTTCCTAAAAAGTGTTTCCTTCCTTCACCATAACTTCAGGTCAAAACTCTTTCTGTTTATTAGTTCCAAAATATGCCCTCCTTCTACAATTCTACCACCCTTCCCTGAATTATTCTAATAAACCAATTGTTAAAAGAGACCCCAACAGGATTTCTACACCAAGAGTGCTTCTATGAAGTTTTAGAAGCCCTTGGACCAGAGTTTCCTGAAATACAAACAAAATCATAAGGAGAAGCCCACTGCTATTATCATTTAATGGAACTGCTTATCGCCACCACTCTTTAGCTCCACAGAGAGAAGCCGCACGTGTCTCTCGGAAGAGTAAGCAGTGAGTCCTAGGTCATAGGCAGCCCACTAGGTCCTCACAGTGGTTTCTATTTTCCCAATTAAACTCTGATTGATATAATGACATAATTTAATAAAAAGTGAGATTAAGAACCTAGACTATCTGACCATGAGCCCTGTGCTCTTTCTACAAAGAAATAAATGGCACACTTTTGACGGTAAGGAAATTTTCACCATTGGACATATATATACTACCCATGGGTAAGTAAAGTTTCACGTACTACTAAGGGGCAACTTAGATGTCATTCTAGTTCAGTGTCTCATTTTACAGATGAGAAAACTGAGGTCCAGAATTATTGAGACTTGCCAGAATCACCCAGAGAAAATGTGCCATTGCCATAACATGGATACAAATCTTCTGAGCTACATACAGAAATTATTTTACTTGATTAACACATTAACTTTCACATTACTACAAAGGAAGAAAGAATCTGGGGACTGGATACAAGAGAGGAATAGGTTCGGGTCTTGCTAAGGAAGGGAGGACAAATCCTGAAGATCCTTAATTTCCTTTTTGAAGGAAATTAAGAGTAGAAGGAGGTGTTAAGATTAATGCTGTCCTTTGAAATTGTGCCAACATAATTCACACACACAGACATCAGTTATTTATCAAAGCCAAGTCTGTTTGTGGGAATAAAATTATGGGTCTAACATGGCTTCCTTCTTTAGGATTGAGGAAACAAGTCTATTTTGAATAGTAAAAGAAACTGTGAGGTATAAAAAAGTGGAGATGCTGATTTCCCTTCTGTGCCTGAATAGGACATTGATCATCTGCATCCACTGTCTGGCAGGTGAAGAGCTGGTGGGTGACTTGAAATAATTCTAGAATAGAAGAATAGAGAAAGAGTAATAGAAGAGTCCGGTAATTTCATTAAAAAATTAAAGACAAACAAACATTTTGCTGGACTTAGAAAACTAAATATAATCGTATGTCAATAAAAGTCATAAACTGAACTAAAAATCTTAACAAAAGAGAATAAAAAAGAGAAAACATTGAACTCTTTCTTGAGGTCAAATATATCACTTCCTTTAATATTTGTGATAACTTTATAAGACAAATATTATTATTTTTACCTTTTAGATTAGGAGGCCATGATTCTAGAAGATTCATAATGTGCTTGAGGTCACACAGATATTTTTGTTTCTGCAACTATTGGTAGGTATTTTACAAAAAAGGATTTCATGGTAAATAATTTTTAAAAAAACAGCTTATCACATTACTCTCTTCTAGAGATTAAGCTCTGAGAGTTTGTGTAGAGATGAATGTTTTCAGCCTCCCTTTAACTCAAAATTTCTCAAGCTTACAACATGATGGGAAATGTGTGTGTGTTTGTGCATGTGTATGTTTGTGTGTTCTTGCTACCTTTGTGAGCACATGAATATTCTATGGGAAGCATTTTGGAAAAGATATCAAAAGCTATAATGGAGCTAAGCCAATAAAATGGAATTTAATAGAGGGCAATTTAAATCTGGCATTGGATAGTCTCAGAACCTCCATAGCTCTGTTTAAAGAAGAAATTGGATATTTTTAAAGTCTGATTACGCTGGAATGGAAGAAACACAAGCTGGAATCAAGATTGCCGGGAGAAATATCAATAACCTCAGATATGCTGATGACACCACCCTTAATGTCAGAAAGTGAGGAGGAGCTAAAAAGCCTCTTGAAGAAAGTGAAGGAGGAGAGCGAAAAAGTTGGCTTAAAGCTCAACATTCAGAAAACGAAGATCATGGCATCCGGTCTGATCACTTCATGGGAAATAGATGAAAACTCACCACTAGCTAATTGTTCAGCTTTGATTTTCACCATTCCCTTCATACATTTCCCATTTGATTGCCCTTCACAACTCATATGTATACAACAACTAATTCTATATTTCTCATTCATTTTAACAAATCACATTGATTTACCACTCAGATAATAAATCTTAGGGGAAATATCCAAGAGATTGAGCATCTACAATGTACCAGGTTCCCAAGGTTAAGGATACCACAGTCAACAAGACAGATGAGTATCCTGTTCTCACAATTCTAATTTAGGAAGGCAGACACTGAACAATGAAATAATTGAATAGATAATTCCAGAGATAAGTGTTATAAAGAAAAGAAGCATTGTTGGATTCTGATTGCTAGAATTTTGTGAAGGATTTTTGCATCTATGTTCATCAGTGATATTGGCCTGTAGTTTTCTTTTTTTGTGGCATCTTTGTCAGGTTTTGGTATTAAGGTGATGGTGGCCTCATAGAATGAGTTTGGAAGTTTACCTTCCTCTGCAATTTTCTGGAAGATTTGAGTAGGATAGGTGTTAGCTCTTCTCTAAATTTCTGGTAGAATTCAACTCTGAAGCCATCTGGACCTGGGCTTTTGTTTGCTGGAAGATTTCTGATTACAGTTTCAATTTTCGTGCTTGTGATGGGTCTGTTAAGATTTTCTAGTTCTTCCTGGTTCAGTTTTGGAAAGTTGTACTTTTCTAAGAATTTGTCCATTTCTTCCACGTTGTCCATTTTATTGGCATATAATTGCTGATAGTAGTCTCTTATGGTCTTTTGTATTTCTGTGTTGTCTGTTGTGATCTCTCCATTTTCATTTCTAATTTTATGGATTTGATTTTTCTCCCTTTGTTTTTTGATGAGTCTGGCTAATGGTTTGTCAATTTTATTTATCCTTTCAAAGAACCAGCTTTTGGCTTTGTCGATTTTTGCTATGGTCTCTTTTGTTTCTTTTGCATTTATTTCTGCCCTAATTTTTAAGATTTCTTTCCTTCTACTAACTCTGAAGAATCAATATAGTGAAAATGAGTATACTACCCAAAGCAATCTACAGATTCAATGCAATCCCTATCAAGCTACCAGCGGTATTTTTCACAGAACTAGAACAAATAATTTCAAGATTTGTATGGAAATACAAAAAACCTCGAATAGCCAAAGCAATTTTGAGAAAGAAGAATGGAACTGGAGGAATCAACTTACCTGACTTCAGGCTCTACTACAAAGCCACAGTCATCAAGACAGTGTGGTACTGGCACAAAGACAGAAATATAGATCAATGGAACAAAATAGAAAGCCCAGAGATAAATCCACACACATATGGACACCTTATCTTTGACAAAGGAGGCAAGAATATACAATGGAGTAAAGACAATCTCTTTAACAAGTGGTGCTGGGAAAACTGGTCAACCACTTGTAAAAGAATGAAACTAGATCACTTTCTAACACCACACACAAAAATAAACTCAAAATGGATTAAAGATCTAAATGTAAGACCAGAAACTATAAAACTCCTAGAGGAGAACATAGGCAAAACACTCTCCGACATAAATCACAGCAGGATCCTCAATGATCCGCCTCCCAGAATACTGGAAATAAAAGCAAATATAAACAAATGGGATCTAATTAAAATTAAAAGCTTCTGCACAACAAAGGAAACTATAAGCAAGGTGAAAAGACAACCCTCTGAATGGGAGAAAATAATAGCAAATGAAGCAACTGACAAACAACTAATCTCAAAAATATACAAGCAACTTATACAGCTCAATTCCAGAAAAATAAACGACCCAATCAAAAAATGGGCCAAAGAACTAAATAGACATTTCTCCAAAGAAGACATACGGATGGCTAACAAACACATGAAAAGATGCTCAACGTCACTCATTATCAGAGAAATGCAAATCAAGACCACAATGAGATACCACTTCACACCAGTCAGAATGGCTGCGATCCAAAAGTCTGCAAGCAATAAATGCTGGAGAGGGTGTGGAGAAAAGGGAACCCTCTTACACTGTTGGTGGGAATGCAAACTAGTACAGCCACTATGGAGAACAGTGTGGAGATTCCTTAAGAAATTGCAAATAGAACTGCCTTATGACCCAGCAATCCCACTGCTGGGCATACACACCGAGGAAACCAGAATAGAAAGAGACACATGTACCCCAATGTTCATTGCAGCACTGTTTATAATAGCCAGGACATGGAAACAACCTAGATGTCCATCAGCAGATGAATGGATAAGAAAGCTGTGGTACATATACACAATGGAGTATTACTCAGCCATTAAAAAGAATACATTTGAATCAGTTCTAATGAGGTGGATGAAACTGGAACCAATTATACAGAGTGAAGTAAGCCAGAAAGAAAAACACCAATACAGCATACTAACACATATATATGGAATTTAGAAAGATGGTAATGATAACCTTGTATGTGAGACAGCTAAAGATACACAGATGTATAGAACGGACTTTTGGACTCTGTGGGAGAGGGAGAGGGTGGGATGATTTGGGAGAATGGCATTGAAACATGTATACTATCAGGTAAGAAACGAATCACCAGTCTATGTTTGATACAGGACACAGGATGCTTGGGGCTGGTGCACGGGAACGATCCAGAGAGATGATATGGGGTAGGAGGTGGGAGGGGGGTTCAGGATTGGGAACTCATGTACACCCGTGGCTGATTCATGTCAATGTATGGCAAAACCAATACAGTATTGTAAAGCAAAATAAAGTAAAAATTAAAATTTTAGAAAATAATAAAAAGCCAAATTGAAGATAAAAAAATAAAATAAAGAAAAGAAGCTGGGTAACAGAATAAGGAAAAACAACAGAGATTGGGACGTGGAAGAGCTTATTTCTACTCTCACAGCAGACTCTGAGAAGTGAATAACTTAGTGATGAGATGCCTCCCACTTGAACACTGGGAGGAAAAATGGTTAAAGTAGAGGGAACCACAATGTTAAGCATGACATGTTTAGAGAAGAGAGACCACTCTGGCAAAAGCACAAAAATCAGAATATGGTTGAAGATGTGGTCAGTGTGAAGAACAAGAGCCAGATTCTGCAAGGATGTGGAAACCTTGAGAATGAGTTTGTATTTAACCTAAGGGGTTTTCCTGGTAGCTCAAATGGTAAAAGCATCTGCCTCCATTGCGGGAGACCCAGGTTTGATACCTGGGTCAGGAAGATCCCCTGGAGAAGAAAATGGCAACCCACTCTAGTACTCTTGCCCAGAAAATCACATGGACCGAGGAGCCTAGTAGGCTACAGTCCATAGAGTCGCAGAGTCGGACATGACTGAGCAACTTCACTTCACTTCACTTCAATGGGAACAAGCAACTGGAGAGTTTCTAGCAATGGACCAAGAAGATCTGATTTACATTGTTAAGAGCTTACTCTGGTTATTTAGCACATAAGAATGGAAGTAGGAAGTTATTTAGTCTTTTGAAACATTCAGTAATACAGACAAAACATAGTTGATGGCTTGGACTATCACTGAAAGTGGGTCCAGAGAAGAAATAGTGACTGTAAGAGGTGGTCAGATTCAGGATATATTTTGGAAGTAAAGTCAATGGGTTTTTTGATTAATATGATGTGTGAAATCAAAATGAGGAGTTGAGGCAACAATTTTTGTACTCTATTCTTCAGCCTATTTCATACCAGTCTCTGCACTGCATGATAGGAGTTCAAAATTGATAACAAAAATAAAGTATCTAAGTAAGAGAAGGTTTGAAAATGAAGAAGGGTCTACTTGATATTAGAGAATTATAGTAGAATGCATTGTGAGACCGGTATAGAAATGAAAGTAAAGGCTGTCTCTAATTCTGTGATCACTGTAGAAAGACCAGGGCTTCTGCGTTTGTGGGATTTTCCATGTCTTTCCTCTATTTATTCTACCTCAGTTTCTATATTTTAAACAGAACAATACATTTTTCACAATGTTTCATTAAGTGCTACAGCCTTATTATATAATTTTGATAAAATCTGGTCAGCATAGATACAGACAAAGAAAAGGTAAAACAAAATGAAAGTAAAAAATATGTAAAGGCAAAGGGGATGAAAGAAATAGAGGGGGAAAGCCTAAAACATGCCTGGAAAATACAAAGCAAATTCATTTCTAATCATCAGCTCTTGTGTACTTTTGAACTGAGGAAGTTTTGAGCTGAGTGAGCTAAAAAGGTGGCCAAGACTGATAACATGTCTTTGTTAATAGAAAAATTTTAAATGAATTGACTTGAGGGAGGCAAATTTATAAGTCCTCTAATGAGTTTCTCAGCAAAATAAATAAATAAATAAATCTGAACCTAACATTTGGCTCATAAGTTAGTTTTCTTATTGAAAGAAGAGTCTAATGAAACAAATTTTACAAAATGCTGAAAGAAAACGTCTACAGAGAGTTGAGACTCCAAACCACTGCTTTTCTTTCTTTCTTTTTTTTTTTTTCATCCTCTTTGTTGGTTAATCTAGAAACTATGCGTCAGGCTTCTAGGCAATACAAAGGTCTGAATGCTTTGTGATAGATATTTGAAAAAAATCACATTATGTCTATCCAATCTTATATTTGTGGAGGTGAACAGTACAAACCAGGAGAATGAGTCTGCAGTCTGTATTTGTTCTGCAAGGATAGTGCCCAGAACCCTTTGTCCTAGAGGAAGAATAGCACAGGATCTCAGGCCATGTCCTTGAAGTATTAATACAAATACGGTTGCACAAGACTTCCCATGGAAGATCTGCTTAGACCTTGGTATTTTGGTAAAGGAAGTTTCACAGCCTATAAATGCTGCATGGAAATTTTAGTAAGAATCTCATGAAAGTAGACGGATTGTAGGAAACATTACAAAGCTTTACTTCTTTAAGTTTCAAGGTAATTGTAAGCATCTGATTTTACCACCTCATTAATCTGGGAAACAGTCAGCTCCTTTTAACCATGGATAAAGAGTAAGAGAAATTTAAAGTTTCAAAGCTCTAAACTCTTCTAACCCAGTTTTTCAAACAGTTACAGAAAATATTTTGTCAACATAAGTAAATAAAATAAAGTGGTGCTTGAGTTTAAAATGGAATATTTATATAGAACTTTTCATAGTGAAATGGCCAAAGTAAATGGGATAGTGGGGTCAGTTGGAGAGATACACATTATTTTTAATATAAAATATATTAAAAGTAGTGACATTAAAATAGAGAACTTTTCCTTTTTATTGGTCATCAGCAAATATCGGTGTGCCCCTCTGGAAAAAAAATATTTTCCATCAATGGGGAAAAATAATTAGTATATCTGGATGGTTAAAGTAACCCTGGGGAAAAAAATGTCAAAGTCTAAAGCTTAATTCACATGTTTAAGCAGCTTTAAACATCTTGGGGGTTCCCAGGTGACGCTAGTGGTAAATAACCTACCTACCAATGCAGGAGACAAAAGGGACATGGGCTTGATCCCTGGGAAGATCCCTTGGAGGAGGAAATGGCAACCCACTCCAGTATCCTTGCCTGTAGAATCAACATGGACCGAGGAGCCTGGCACACTACAGTCCATAGGGTTGCAAAGCATCAGACACGACTGAAGTGACTTAGCACACACATACAAGCTACTTTATTGGGAAGCATGCCCTACTGCAAAAAGAGCACAGAGTATATAGTAAGAAAGACATGTTTGCCTCCATGCTCCATCACTAACCAGCCAGGTCATCTCAGGCCAGTTGCTTTACTTTTCTGAGCCCCAATGTCCTCAACTGTAAAATTAAGACTCAGAAGTTAACCTCATTGGAGTTGCTCAAAGATGTAAATAAGACATCACCTTGGAAGCATTTGATTCATGATATGTAATGCTTCGGGGCTTCCCTGGTGGCTCAGGTGGAAAAGAACCTGCCTGCAATGCAGTAGACCTGGGTTTGATTCCTGAGTCGGGAGGATCTCCGGGAGATGGGAATGGCTACTGGTTACTCCAGTATTCTTGCCTGGAGAATCCCTTGGACAGAGGAGCCTGGTGGGCTACTCTGTAGCCCATGGGTTCGCAAAGAATTGGACACAACTGAGCAACTAACACACACACACAATACCTAGAATACCTTCACATCTAATTCATTCCATCATCACTATTATAGTTGGCAAAACTATATCAATTTGTACGTACAGGAGAACATGACCTATTTGAGAAATAAGAAAATTAAATGAGTCTCATAATTTTATTTTCCCTTAAAGTACTGAATGCTACTCTGTAATTATACTGAGGCACTTTATTATTAGCAATGAGTTGTGTGTGCTCAGTCCTTAGCTATGAATTAACCATCTCTTTGCACAAATGCACATCTTTTTAGCTTAGAAGCTCAGAACAAAGGATAGTGAGAAACTTGCCTTTTTTTATAGACTTAGGGATAAATGGAATAAATGAAAGTAAAAGGCTACAAAAATAGACAATTTCTTCTGTCTCAAAGGCATTTTAAAAGAGAATATCTAAAGAAGAGTACCAAGTGTGGGCTTATTTAAGGTGAACATATTTGGAAAGTAATAGTCTAAGTTATAAATACTCAAGTAGGGTTATTTATAAATAAAGAGAAATTCTAGAATCAATAAAGAATTTTCCAACTTTCACACTTTTAAAAGAGTTGGGGAGATAAAAGCCAAAGTGTGGCAGTTTTTAAACATAATTAACATTTAGTGACTCTTCCTTATAGACAAGGCACTAAACTAAAAGCTTACATTAACAATCTCATTTCTTCACCCAATAGCTTTGTGATCTGTGTAATAAATTTTGACCTTGATTTTAAGCATAAAAAATAAGTCAAGATCATACAATTATGAGACACAAACACTAGCATCTGATTCCAAAGTCCAAGCATTCAACCCTTTCACTATGCTCTTTAACAACACCAGTAGATCTCATGAGCTTCTGCTCAAACATTTCCACTTGCCAATAAAAGCCTCCTGATGTTTAACCATAACTTACAGGATCAAAGTCTTCAAAATGAGCAGCATAATATTGGACACAGTCTGACAATTTGTGTTCACTTTCTTCAAGAGCTTGTGAAAGTCTCCAAATTGAGCTTATGTTTTTTTCCAAGTGAATTCATTTTTAAAAATTCCATTTTCTTTTCCTCTTGCAAGTATCAGTAGGTATGAATTTCAGTAAACTCTGATTTATTAGATTAATTTGCAGGAATCCCTTTTTCTTATATAATTTCTTGCTTTCAGTGAGGATAAAAATTATTTCTTTTTATAGATAGCATTTATTGAGTGTAAGTATGTGTTAGGCCCAGTGCTAAGCTCTATGCATAACTTACTCAATTTGATCCTTACCAACTTCTATATGTTGCCATTATCTCTGTGCTATGTCTGAATAAACTGAGACTCAGAAAAGGTAAGCATCTTGTCCAACATTATAAAGCTTTCAGAAAGAGATAGGGTTTGATTCCAGAGCTATGGGACTACAAGTTCAAACTTTTAGTCATTATAAAGTTGGGTTAATGTCCCTTTTCATTAGCTGAGTGTACCTTGGATAACACAGAAAACCTTAATGATCCAAAATCTCCTCATATGAAAAATGGAAATGATGATATATTGGGTTGGCCAAAAAGTTTGCTCAGGGTTTCTCTAATAGCTTATGAAAAGCCCAGATGAACTTTTTGGCCAACCTAATAACTAGCTCTTAGATTATGACCAGTAAATATAAGATAATGTATGTGTGATAACTTAAAGAGTACTAGAACATCTGTAGTAAGTATTAAATAAATACAAACTAAAATTTTAATTCTACCCAGCAGTGTTTTTTAATAGAAATGATAAGTACTATACAAATATGTTTGGGTATATCTCAGATTTTATGAACACCAAGTTTCAATAATGGCAGGACAGAAAAGTTTCTTGGAAAGACTTCTATCTAATTATCTACTGTTAAAATGCCACTGTTGGTGTTGGTTAATCTTGCTTGGACTTGTCTTTTGGTTCAAACCTCACTCTCCATGTGAGCTACTGTCCAAGTTCTAAGGAGAGGTGAGGCTATAAGTAAAAGCTCCCGCAGTATTACAGTATTTCTGTGACCCAAAATATCTGTAAGACTCTGATGGGAAAAAACAAAAATACAAGGTATTATTCTCTATGATCAAAGTAACATGAAGGAAAGACAGTCCCCTAAAAATGTTTTTTTGGGAAGAAGTTCATAGTGTTTAAACCCTTCCTCTTTCTTTGTTGTTTGGGCTTGCCTCGTTAGATGGTATCTCAAACCACAGCAAAGGACCATCCTGCAGGCTTACATTGAAAAAGATGCAGGTCTTGAATTTAACCCCATCTTTCTAAAATCATTTGGTTTTGAATTTCAGGAAAATATGTCAAAGTTACATTTATTCTTTAGTTTTCCTTGAAATCTACCAAAAGTGCCCAAAAAGTTTTAATGGGGAGGAACATTACACTCACAAGTTCAGAAAAGAGCTAGTAAACAAACACTTTAAAAAAAAAATCAAGGGGAACAATCACACAAAATCTACTGAATTTGGTTCAGTAAAATGTAGCCAAAAATGAGGGAGGAAGATATAAACTTAAGCATCTTGAAACAAGCCAAAGGATCACTCAAAGACTCTTCCAATGGCATTTTATATAACATAAGGAGGATTAAGGGCGTGGCTTCTGAAGAAGACTCGGTACAGTCCTAAGAAAGTCAAAGCCAACACCACGCAAATAGAACAGGAGAAACTGCCACCAAGGCTGGGATAGATGACCTCTAACTACCATCTGGAGGTAACATGAGGAAGAGGATAAAAGAGGAACAAAAACCAGATTTGCAGTTAAGGATGAATATAACTGAGCAGAAATAAATCCGGAATGACCACTTTTAAGACCATGGTAAGCCAATATGCTCTACTGAAACCCAATATGGTCTCTGCCTAGTTCACCTGCTCACATTGAAAGGAAACATGCTATCAGGTCAGAAAACTCTGTTGAATTGATGAGGACTTGTGAGGCCACATTCCTGATCTGAAGCTGTCCACGACTCCAGCTCAGACCTGGGGTGCGTGGTCCATACAACTCTGAGGCACAGGTGAACATTAACTTCCTCATTCAGGAAGAGGAATAAGAAACCTAAGATTTCAACATGGGAACCTCAACCAAAAGCCACGATTTTTTAAAAAAATGAATAAAAAGATAAGAACAGCAAAAAATCTAAGAGTACCCTATGAAATGGAAAAAAATTAAGCTCTTATAAAATTAAAAGGATTATGAACTCTGAAAAGGGATTCAGTGAAGAGCTACAGTGAGCAAGAACACACCAAAGAAATAAATCAGCCTGGTTAAGAGTAACCAGAAACAACTGATTGTATCATCAAAGTCTTCAGCTGAAACTATTAGGTACAGGATAAAAAATAGCTATATACTATATGTTTTTAAAAATAAAAATGTTGCTTTTTAAAATGAGCAGGATGATGATGAGAATTTTAAAAAGAACCAAGTATACCATTTAGAGAACATAACCACTGAAATTAAACATTCAGTGGATGGATTAAATAGGAGTTTAGATCCAGATGAAAGAATAATCTGAAGAAATTTTCCAGAATTAGTTAAATGTGAAGAAATCAAGATGGAAACATAGTGAAACTAGGAGATGGAAAATGCAAGATAGAGGTAAAAACACAGAAGCATAGAATGGCATTATCTAACACACATCTAATTAAATATGCAGAAGGAGAAAAATAAAATGGAGGTAAGGTGATATTCAAGAGATATAGCTGAAAAATTTCCAGAACTGATAAAAAATAAGAAGTCCTAGATATAGAAAGCAAAATATATACCAGTCAAAATAAATAAAAGAAATCAACACCTAGACATATAACAGTAAAAAGGGTAGATAATAAGAGATAAGTAGAAGATACTAAAATTATTCACTTAGGAAAAAAAAAAACTAGAAAGGAAAATAAACTGATACCAGATTTCTGAATGACAAAAATTTAACAAAGCCATAAAATAAAATCTTCAATGTGTTGAGAGAATATACTACATGCCTAAAATTATGAATCTATAAAAAATCTTTATTTTGAAAAATGTGAAATGAAGATTGCTTTTATATTTAAAAAAAAAAAAGAGGATTCACCACTAGATTTTTACTAAAAGATCTTTTTCTGGATCATTATTTGGAAAACAGAAAATGATCTCAGGACTGCCTGAGATTCAAGAAATAGTAAAAATTAATCAAGATAAGGGTGATAAAGATTGTCTTTACAAAGTAAGAGTTATTATATTTAATTTGTATAATTAGAATCGAAATACTGGAAAATAATATAATGCAAGTCAAGAGGAAGATGATCAGAGTTAATAGATAACATTTTGTATAATATTCTTTCTTTCATCAAAAGAGGAGGTTAACTGTTTTTATAAACTTCTACTTTGTTAGGTTATTAAGTGCACAAGGTACAAGTTTAAGGGTGCCCATTAAAAGAGTTAAAATAGAAGACATAATCTTAAATTCAACCCAACAGATGGAAAAGCAAAAAAAAAATCCATTCACGTAAAAAGGAGCATTTCAGAAGCATAGAAAAAAAAACAAATCAATAGCTCCAGCACCATATAAAATACTAAGACAAAAAGTCACTTATCAAAATAAATAAAATGAAACTAAATATTACAACAAAAAATACTTTTTAGGAATAAGCCTCTTTTAAAATTGAGCTATATTCTGTTTATAAGAGACATCTAAAAGTTAAAGATCCAAAAACATTGAAAGCATGGAAAATGATACACCAGGCAAATAACAAATTAAAAATCCTGAAGTTCCTATATTAATATCAGAAATATGGACTTTAATACAAAAATTACTCTGGGGACAAAGACATCTCTACAAAGTGATGAATGTTGCCAGTCATCAGAAAGATGTATTAATTCTAAACTTTTATACATTTAATAAGATAACTTCAGAATACATAAAGCAAAGTGGAAGATTTTCAAATACATGTCTCATTGACCAAACACAGAAAGGTGAATTATATATAATTTTTTAGCCAGAAATTAGAGAATATGCATCTGCTCCAATACATGACGAACAAGAAAATCTTGATCTGTAACAACAACAACAACAACAAAATCTCCGTTAATATTAAACAAAATACATGATGCAAACCATTTTATTTGCAGTGTAGTTAATTAAGAAATGGGCTTCCTTTCTGGCTCAGCTGGTAAAGAATCTGCTTGCAATGCGGGAGACCTGGGTTTGATCCTTGGGTTGGGAAGATCCCTTGGAGAATGGTAAGACTACCCACTCCATTATTCTGGCCTGGAGAGTTCCATGGCCTGTATAGTCCATGGGGTCACAAAGAGCTGGACACAACTGAGCGACTTTCATTTTAATTAAGAAATAAATAACAAAAAGTTAAATAAAGCATACCATACATTTGGAGATATAAAACACAATTCTATAATTATAAAATAATAATGCAAAGTTAAAATATTTAGTACTAAACAATAAAAAATACAAAGATCAAATATGGGACAAAACCTATGGGATGCATCCAAACTAATCATTAGAAAGAAATCTATGATCTGAAATTATTACTTTCAGTTCAGTTCAGTTCAGT